>JAUEKT010001687.1:0-10532 GCA_031762655.1 Doris verrucosa
GATCTACAATTAGAAACAGTGCTTATCAAAACATCACATGATTGTAGTGGTGGATGAGGTGATAATGTTTTGATGTATTTTTTTTGTGAAGGTCTCACCAGGACAGGGTACAAACTACTGAGAAGAGGATGTCAGCTTGGCGACTCTTCTCCGCAGTTGCTTTGAATATATCCGTGTGAATTGGACATTCCCATGTTGCCAGTGACATTTTCAATGGCAGGTTTATTCGAAAGGCAAGGTAACCATTCACGACATTTTTCATTGTCTTTGGGAAAACCGTATATAGATCTAGGAATTTTTTCTTTTGATTGGTTAGTTTTGTAACCAGTAGTGCAGCCTACAACACAACACTTCCTTCCCATCTTGTTAGAAGAACGTCTAGTCTGGGATATAGTCTATCATAAACTCTAGATAACAGGGAATAAAGAAACAAACTTATTTAGATATCTCTACTTTAAAAGCGATTTCATGATCGACTTGAAATCAAACACCTTATTATAATTATAGGCTACTTAGTCTTAGGCTGTACTTCAAATTTTTTGATTTTGTGAAACATATAAAAAAACTTAAGTATTACATAGATAGCCTAGTCTATGTTACATCTAGATCTAGATTATCAATCTAGATCTAGATATCTAGATCTATATAGACTGTCTAGCTAGATCTAGTCTAGATCTAGAAATTTATCCCTATCTTAATCAAGAACCTAGTCTTGGTCACTAGATCTAGATTTAGATTTTCTAGATAGAATCTAGAAGTAGAATAGATCTAGATCTAGATTAAAATTTAGAACAATGGTTGAATTCCATAAAAAAAAATAAAATAATAATGAGCACGACTTGATCTAGACTAGATTCTAAAGTAGATCTCACTAATGGAGCAGACGTCAGTGAACTAACATAATGGCCTAAGTCAGACTTAGGCCAAAATGAAACTGATGCGTATTAGCACTCCTCTCGTTCTGATTTATTATCAAAATAAATTAGATTGAAATGCGCCAACAAATACCTGAGATATTGATGATTTTCCATAATGGCCTATGTGACTTTCTGAGGTAGGCTTAAATGTTTTTTCACCTTTTCTCGAAACTATCAAAACTGACTTAGGCCATTATGTTAGCAAGCTGACGATATATTAGTTGATATTTTTTTCAACTACGCTCTTCAAAATAAAATAAGTACCACCAACAAAACAAGACAACTAGTTTAGAAAAATTGCAAAAAAAAATTGAAAAGCGATTTCAGCCATTGTAATCACTTTCACATTGCATGAAAGGTTCGCACCCAGTGCTGTGACAGCAGTTTCATTCTCAAATGCGCCGCCAACAACATGAGCCAAGGGTGTTCTAGTTACAATTTGACACGTGGTACCTAACTGTTTTTGAAGAGTATATATGCTAATAAACCATGTGGCCTGGATTTTCGGTGACTCGACAGGAAGGAATATCTTTGTCGTGTCCTGCCAGTTGAGAACCGCTTGGTTTCTTTTCTTTTTGAAGTATGGGGAAATTTCACTGGCTCTTGAATCCAGTCAAGCAACGAATGAATTCAAACCTTACGAATACTACTTAGAAAACTGTAAAATATATATCAGTACTAATTTGATAAAAAAGTGAGTAATTTTGGAGAAAAAAACCCACTCACATCTCACTTCAACATCCTGAATGAATGGGTTAGGATTAAATGTAATCCTCCTCCTTTTCATTCCATTAAGCTGACTAAAAGCCCCATGAAACATGATTGATTTGAGTGTCTGTGATTGTCGCTAATGAGATGATAACCCTTGCCCTACTAGCCACTATAGATAACTGACCATAAGCCTCATAGGCCAAAGTCACAGAACACAGCCATGCTTCACCAATTGGCATTAGATACTGAAACAAGTCACACTTAAACAGCCAGCAGGGATCAGCAAAGCAAAAGCGAAGTACTTACACGTCACGTTGAGAAAAACGCTTTCTTTGTCGCTGGCCCCAGCACTAGTTATGCCCTGGCAAGCAAAGGTCTTGTCATCCTCTTCCTGCACATCGGCAATGATCAGTGTGCGGTTCTTTTGAGTCAAAGTGAATTTGCCGCCAGTCCTGATTTCTTTGCCATCGTCATCAAACCATTTGACCACAGGCAGTTTCTCAGCACTTTGGGTATCGCTGGAGAAAAGGAAGAATTAATATAATATTTTTTTAGAGCCAGAATATCAGCCTAATAAGTCTTTGAATGCTCTTATGAAGATGCACATATGCATTAGAAAGTAAGCGAAACGATCCATTAAGATATATTAGTAAATGACTCATCACAATCAAATATCGTGTGTTGAAGGCCTTCATCAGTGCAAGTTTTGAAGGAATAACCAGACTTGGAACCTTTAGTGTGAAGCTCAAGACCACTCACAACCCTTTACAGTTTTAAAAAACCATTGAATTTTTGGGTACATTTGTAGAGCATCATTCTGTCGACAAAAAATCTGTACTTATCCTCTTTACTAAATTGAATGCTGGCATTTGATAAATCTTCACTAAAGCTAAATAAATCGCCTCCCACACTAGCACAGGGGCATTGAAAGACTTTGTGAGGCCTACGTACTATCCAGAAAAGACACACTCCAGCTTAGCGGTGGTCCCCAGTTTGGCCTGCTTTCCACTGTTGTCGTAGGTCTTCACCGGCTTGATGGGGGCAGGAACTGTGAGAAGTGCAATGGAAACAAAGAGACCTCTCATCAATGGGGCCACGGAGACATTGACATTGCTATCACCAGTTGAATGTACTTTCCGCATAAGGACAATTAGACGTGATTCATGTGTGTTTTAGCTACTATGCTCTTCAAAAGATGCACACCCACGTGTCAAATAGTAACCAGAACACCCTTGGCTCATGTTGTTCGCGGCGCATGTTCTACCGAAACTGAATTTACAGCACTCAGTGCAAACCTTTCATGAAATGTGAAAGTGATTACAACTGCTGAAATCACTTTCCAAGTTTTTTACAAATTTTCTTAACTGGGTGTCTTGTTTTGCTGATGGCACTTAATTCTTTTTTTTTTTTTTAAGAGTATATTTTCCACACTTCCATGCCCGATTCAAAAAGAGTGAAAGCTTTCAGCTACACCAAGTCATTTCAGTTAGACAGTCTAATGCCAAACTCAAATCTACTGAATCATAGCCAATTTACGAAAGAGGGGTTTAAATTACACAAAACCAAGAGAAACTAACCAAAGTTATCATTTTATGCTTCTCTTCTCTGTAATGCATAACAAGCACATGATAATAAACATCAAACACATTCAATATTCCTGCCACGAAATAGAGGTTTTGAAAGCTATCTTCTGATCCATTTTTCTAATACCCAGCAAAAAACAATATTCTTATACATGTTAAAAAAGGCAACAAGACTCAAAAGTGTATAGAAACAATATGGTGGAATAAAAGTCAATCTGGCAACAAACTAACTAACTATCTATCCAACTAACTAACTAACTGTCAGCCTAGATGTGCATGCTAGACATTGTGGTTGCTGAAAGCAGGGAAACAGCATGTCGTCTTTACTTTCTACAAAAAATGCTAGGCTTTATTAGCTTTAGTCTGAGTTGAGGTTAACTGAGGTGAGGGAAGCTGAAAGCCTACCTGATGACTGCACTGACAGCTTCATGGGTGGTCCCAGGGTAATCACTCGAGCCTTCAAGCTGGAAATGCCGCAATGGTAGGTGAGTTTACCAGTTAGATCATCGGTGAGGAGGGTGTAGGTAAAATGAAGTGTTCCTACGAGAAATGTAAAGCAAGAAAAAGATTTGTACATGCATTTCAATACATTCATGACTTCGTTCTTCCTTAGATGCATCAAATGTTGCGTAAAACCAAAAAGCTGTAGACAATAGGTGAATAATCGACAAAGTTATCGAATAGCCCCGAAAGAACAAAGACAGAAATATGCATAGAAAAATAGACTGAAAGCTAGCTCAGTTGGTAAGAGTGCTTTCTCTTTGTGGCGAGGCGATGGGAGCCGTCGCAGAGGTAGCAGGTTCGATCCCCAATTGTGCCAAGATTTTTTTCAGTCTATTTTTCCATGCATATTTCTGTCTTTGTTCATTCAGGGGTATTTAATAACTTTGTCTATTATTCATGATTTCTACTGTGACAGACGGTCTCTATCACTCACCGTCATCGGAGATGAAGAGGCGGCCATCGTCAGTGTTGATCTGCTGCGACTCCTGGGTAATGTACCTGTTGAGGTAAACCAGTCATTGTGTTCAGCATACTATGTCAGGTACTTGTTGAAGCCTTTGACTTTGACACTTTTTTTATTTTGATTCAGTTATTACAGTGGTTTCCGCCTAAGAGCCCGGTGCTCGGGAAGCAAGAAAAGCGGGCTCTTAAGCGGAGCGGGGGGCTCTTAGACGAAAGTGGTCACAGTGCCCTTTATTACGCCTCCTCCACCCCCGGTCCATTCCCGATTGTTGTAAAAGTTACTCTTTCAACAGAGGTTTCGATGTCTTCGATTACTTTAAGCTTTCTTTTCAAAGTACAGCCTGGTTTTAAATCTATCATCATGTTCAGAGCAATGCCATTGTCAATAGTGTTCTTTAGTCAAAGTAAAACGACATGAAGGCCGTCTGGCTTGTTATGCATATGGGGCTTAAAATCTACGTAAATCTACGTACTGCGAGCGTCTCAAACCGCCCGGGGCATTGAGCAGGGTGAATAAAAATTGCAAGAAACAATGCCGCGTTGAAGACACAAAAATTCGTTTCAAATTCGCGGTCGGGAAAGCGGGCTCTTAGGCGAAACGGGCTCTTAGGCGGAGGGCTCTTAGACGGAAACCACTGTATTAGAGCTACCGCAAGTTGACCTCAATCAGGGCCATTTTGTAGCTCCTTGGTCGGGACGCTCACTTGACTGAGTCAGAGGTCTAGTTTTATTTTTAATGTCTTTGCCGTTTAAATAGTGCCTATTGCCAGTATTACCCATCCCACCAACCATAATCTGCCTCACTTAAGATTTTCTTTTTTTTTCAATTTCGCGTCACTTCATTTTTGCCATGATTTTCAGTTTAGTTCAGTTCAAGTCAGTTCAGATCAATTTAACTCATTGTCAAAAGCCTTAAAAATGTCTATAAGTTTGTAATTTTAAATGTTGTCCATCCCAGAAAGGGTATATAGCCATACTTCAGGTTTTTCAGGTGAACGTTTTAAAGATTTTAGACTAGTAACTTTGTTTCATCCGCCCTTTTATTTTTGCCACAAAATCTCAAAAACTGATAGATATACCATTACGCCATTTTGTGAGGTCGTAGCTTTGAATCTCAACTTTCAGGAAGTAGTAAAAACTCAAAATTGAGTTTCGTGAGACGGACGACGAAATGATCAGAAAAAGAACCATACTGCAGCATAAATCACTATTTATAACTTTGCATGTGCTAAATCTGTCGCAACAATCACTTACCTCTTTTCCCTCTCTCCTCTCTCGTCGTAGCCAATGAGTTTGGCCTGTTTCTGGCCGATGATGACCCCAAAAAAGGTGTGTGGCTGGAACAGGGCCGAACCCTGGAGTATTACCTGCTGAGGAATGGGGTAAGCCAAACATGAACACCCAAGACACAAATTCAGTGGGAAAAGAGTAAATTACTTTAAGAGTGTCATTTACCCAGCACAAATATTCCTATTTAAAAGAAAAAAAGATAAAGGCAGACAATCTCATACTGTGGAGTCCACATAAGATAAACTCCCTTAAAATAACATTTCGCTTAAAATAACATCTCGCTGAAAATCGTCAGCTGACAGCCAGAAGTGACTATGTCCCTATTGGCCAAATGTGATCTACTATGAAGAAATCCAGAAAAGGAAGATTCTATTATCGTCTTCTTATCTACTTCACGCAATCTATGATGACTAACAGACTCCATATTTGGAATTTAATTTATTATTTTTTAAACCAAAGAGTTAAAAAAGAAATCCAACATCTATTTTTTCTCAAAACATAAATTTTGGACATAGTCACTTCTGGCTGTCAGCCAACGAAATAAACTTTTTCATACTGTCCTGTTTTTTTTAATATAATGCAACTGATCCAAGGCTGGTTTAGATAAACAAGAATCAATCTCGGTCCGTTCCCACCTCCGTGCATTAACCCCGACCCCCATCGGTTGCAAGCATTTGCACTCTACCAAATTGTAGTCAGACGGTGAGAATTTTACTGGGACAATGGTTACTTAACCCAACACTATCAATCAGCCCATCACTACAGGATTCGAGGAAAATGGCTTAGGGGTTCTGGAACCACATATATCTCAATAGTACCTTTTTCTTTTCTTTTCTCAACGAGCAATGATGATGTCCATAGTAGAATTTTTAAGCAGTAATATCTAAATAATTGTAGATCAAATTGAATAACATTAAAAAGGAAATAAATTAAAACCCAACGAAAATTACAATTTACCATTTTTATGTATTGTCTGTGATTGGATCCTGTCATGCATTCATTACATTTTTTAATCTTTAAATTTTATTTTCTTCATCCGTAGGATTTGCTGGAGTACAAGAAGAAGCACCGAATCCTCAAGGTTCGAACCCTAGACGGTGCCTTGAAGACCCTGCAAGTAGACGACTCGCACACCATTGGGTCACTCATGATCACCATCTGCAGTAGGATGGGTAAGTCAGGCGCTATGAGATGCTGGAAGATCTTACTCCTTGTTTCCTTTTCCCACATCTCATATTTTTTCTTCTTCCTTATCACTTACCGGTAGATTTACTTCATGTGGTCAATGGATGAGAGTTAAAAGATGTGTTTAATTTTTAGCATGAATCATCTTGATTCCTCACCTGAGTAAAGGCCACAAACTGAAACTCTCCACCCCCACCATGTCCTCAACTATTGTCTCCACTACATTCCAAATGTCCCTTCTCCATGGACTTTTTGGTCTTCCTCTCTCTCTTTGGCTTCCTTAGTTAGTGGGGTGACACCAACCTATCACTAACACTTTCTCAATGCCTCTTCCCATGACAAACATTTCTGACTTTGTGTCGCAAGAAATTTAAGGATCTTTCTTAAGCATCTGTGACTAGATCTTTCATTTTAAACAAGATTCTTCCACTTTATCAGCACTTTCTTCGTATTATGTAACAATTTTTTAAATTTTATTTTTTGTCTTGTTGATCAGGCATCACCAACCACGAGGAATACTCGTTGGTGCGCGAGCTTCCCGATGACGAGAAGGAGAAGACCTTGACACTAAAGAGGGACAAATCCATCGCAAAGAACCAGAAGAAACTGGAGGAGATGAAGAAGAAACTCCACACAGACGACGAGTGTAAGTTATTGGAATGAGTTTTTTAAATTGATTTTTACAAAACCGTGGCAGATTTTCCTCAATTCTGTCTGTAATATGTTCCCATTAAAACTTCTGTGTGAAGCCATGTTTTGGATTTTGAGCAAAGCCTGAACATAGTGTCCCTTATCAAATATGTAATATGGTCATACTCTAATGGAATGAGTTTTTAAACATTGATTGCAAGGCGAAGGTTATTGCTTTTGTGATCAGACCACACAACCGTGGCAGCTTTCCTCAATTCTGTGTGTAAAGTATTCCAATCAATTTCTTCTTGAAACCACGTCTTTTTATTATGAGCAGATACTCTGCACTTCTAAGTGAGACGGTGTCTCTTGGCAAATAGTTAAGACGGTCATCGAGTGACATCGGTGATTGATTGATTGATTGATTGATCTTTCTTTTAAAAGGGAATCAAATAGGCCTGTGCCCTTTGAAACACCCATGACATGGAAACAATAACACTCTAGACACCATTATACGCATGACATAATAACATATGAAGAAGGTGAAGAAGACTCAAACCCGTTTCCTCTTGGTGCCTGTGCTTGCAGTGAACTGGCTGGACCACTCGAAGACGCTGCGAGAGCAGGACATTGACCCCAACGAGGTGCTGCTGCTGAGGCGCAAGTTCTTCTACTCGGACAAAAACGTGGACGCCAGGGACCCCATCCAGCTCAACTTGCTCTACGTCCAGGTCAGCTTAAAGCGTCCACCCATCTCCTGGACTTTCTGTCCTGTCCTACTGACTTAACTCAGGGCCAAGGGTTCTTGCTTTTATTATAGGCTCTACTAAAATGTGATTGTAAAGCGCCTAGAGGCTAGGGTTATGCTGGCAATACGCGCTATATAAATGGCCACTTTACTTTACTTTACTTCTTGTATTGGCAGTTGGCAGGCAATGTTGGGGACATCTCATCTGGGTGTTTTCCTTCAAATTGGTTGATGAGTTGATAATATACCTAGAGGGTGCTGGGTAGGAACCAGAGAAGCACTGTGTGCAGGCTTTTCTGATGCGGCAAAACTGACCGGCAGTTTGTTTGTATGAAAATATGGGCATTGTTATATCAACGGCAAAAGTGGCCAATCTGTTGAATCCAAATTTTTCGATTTTGTTATTCCTGACTCAAAATATACCTACCTGTTAACATGTTCCATTTATATAAATGAATTGACAGATTGACTGCAATTTAGATGAGAATATATTTGAATCAGCCATTGTGTAAATCTCAATCACGTAAGATTTTGAAATAAATTTTTGTTTTGTTTTTTGTTGGTGTTGGAATTATTTTTTTTTCATTTCTCTTGTAATGTATGGGTTTTCGAAAATAGCAGGATGGCAGCTTTCTTTTGCCATTGATATGTACTGTTTATTATTACGTTGAAATAATTTTTTGCATTACTACCTCTTTTTGTTCCCCTATTGCAGTCACGAGATGCTATCCTGAACGGCACCCACCCAGTGTCCCTGGAGAAGGCCATCCAGTTTGGGGGCCTGCAGTGCCAGGTGCAGTTTGGGGACCACAACGAGGCCAAGCACAAGCCTGGCTTTCTGGAGTGAGTACACACATACTGACACACACCTGTCACACTCACACCCACCCATGCACATGCCTACCTACCCACCCACCCATCCATCCATTCACACCAATCACACACTTACCCACTCTCTACCGACTCACTCTCCTACTCACCCACTCACCCATCCATCGGTTCACATCGATGACCCACTTACCCACTTAATACCAACTGTCATAGTCAAGTTGTAGTCATAGGAACTGTTAAATTTATAGACGTAGCTGTAGCAGTTATGTGAAAGCTAAAAGGTGCACAAAGCATATATTGTAAAAAATAGAATTGGTCGGGTCCAGTGGCCGAAAACCAGTCAGAAGAGTATGTGTAGAGCATCCATATGAGGCCGTTGTCTCTCAATGTTATGAACAAATACAACACTGTTGCTATGCCTGTGGGAATATGGTTTTAAAATAGAAATGAGTTTGAGCAGAATGGAGGCATTGTTGAAAACCGGCCTTCCATGGCAATGTCAATCTTTTTAGCCAGGGCATTGAGCCCACCTTTTCATGCTACACCTTCAGCCATGAGTACTGATCTGAAAAGGGCCATTCTGTCGGTGACACCACAAAATAACGTTAACGACATTTCAGTCATTTGAGAGCAAAGAGGAATGGCACCCCGATTGGCCACTGTAGAACTAGCTCACGTGAAGCGCTACTATCATTTCTTTGATAGTCTTAACCCTTTGAACCCGTAATCCCCATATATCGGGACAGCTCTTAGGATTCTATGTACCGTTATCCCGATATATCGGGATAAGAACTATAGTAACGCCTACCGACACACTAAAAATAGCCAGGGTCAGGGGTCCACTTTTGTCAAAATAGTTAGGGTTCAAAGGGTTAAAATGGAATGAATGTATTCATAACAAAAATAGGAATTTTGCAGAAACGTGTATCAGTAATTGATGACTAACGACAGTAATTGAAGTTTGACCAAAAGGCATTTACGCTAGTTCACGACTTCACCGACGATTTGTGAGACATTCGCCTGTCTCATCAAGAATTCTTCTAGCGTCTTGTTTATATTTTTCTCACAAAGATTTGGATGATGATTTTTAATTCATCGCTTCATTTCTCTCATTCACAGCCTGAAAGAGTTTCTGCCCAAGGAATACATGAAGATCAAGGGCATAGAGAAGAAGATCTACGTGGTGAGTTGAAAATCCTCTCGTATTGTCTTGAATTTACGTATATAGTAACTTACCACATCGTGGTGCCCACACTTTTTTCATAGTAAATTTTTACCACTTTTCAAGAGAGTGGAACAATTTTATAACTTTACTTAACATTGTCGGATCTTTTTTTTAAAAATTTTGATACAATGTATAACACGACGTTTGTCATAGAAACATAATTGGACACCATTATCCGATCCGCTGTTAATAATTACATGGGTAGCGCCAAAATCTGACAGTGACCCAAACCCCCTTGACCGCCATACCTTAATGTCCGCGTACCCCTTTGACCCCGCTTTCTAGGAGCACCGGACCTTCTCCGGTCTGTCAGAGGTGGAAGCCAAGGTCAAGTACACCCAGCTGTGTCGGTCCCTCAAAACCTATGGCATCACCTTCTTCCTGGTCAAGGTAAGCACACCCTCCACTTTGGGGGGGGGGGGGGGGGGGGGGGGTGTTGTGTGGGG
>JAUEKT010001798.1:0-10531 GCA_031762655.1 Doris verrucosa
ATAGATAGATAGATAGATAGATAGATAGATAGATAGATAGATAGATAGATAGATAGATAAATAGATAGATAGATATAGATAGATAGATAGATAGAAAAAGAGATAGAAAAAGAGATAGACAGATAGATACATGCATACATATACAATGAGTGTTTGCAGGGGGAAAAATCAGGATCAACTAATACAATAAATGAAATTTATAAAAAACTAAATACTTTGACAATTAATCCTAACAAAATCAGGATCTCTCTGCTCTACACATCTGATAAAACATCAATATGTACTGATTAAAAGATGAATACCACTAATGGCAGGCCTGTTGGTGGCATATTGGAAGCAGGGTGGTAGACTGCTGACCGAGAGGTATGGTGTTTGGATCCCATCCGTGAGCATCGTGTATCTTCCTTGAGCAAGAAAATTTACTCAAATTGCTTCACTCGACTTAGGTGTAAAATGAGTACAAGCAAGGGCTGGGGAGTAAAACCTGCGATAGATAGAGTCCTGTCCAAGGGATGATCTGTGACCGTCTGTTCCGCTTACTTAACACTACAGAAACTGGGATAAGCTCCGGCTCTTTGTATCTGTCAAGGCCTAGAAGGAACTTTACTTCTGTTAACGGTATCCTTGCATTTCCTCAGGAAGTCCTAAGTCAACTTCGGCAGGGGTTTGAACCCGGTACCTCTCCGTCACCAGTCCAACGCTCTAACCACTCAACGACCGTGACCCCTGATTCCTAGAGGATTAAGCTCCTTTTATTGGAGGAAGGAACGGATTATTAAGCTCATGTCTGGGAAACGTTTCCAGGGGCATGGTGGCCCATTGTTAGGGCGCTGGGCTGCTGGCTGAGAGGTACCGGGTTCGAATCCCAGCCGCAGCCATTGTGTATTTTCCTTGAGAGCAAGAAAATTTACTCCAATTGCTTCACTCAACTCAGGTGTAAATGAGTACCAGCAAGGGCTGGGGAGTAAAACCTGCAATAGGCTAGCGTCCTGTCCAGAGGATGATCTTGTGTCATCTGTTCCGCTTAACGCTACAGAAATCAGGATAAGCTCCGGCTCTTTGGATCAATTGAGGCCTAGAAGGAACTTTACTTTACTGGAAAACGTTTTCATCCCGACCAAATTAGGACAGCAAGCAGCCCTGCCAAAGCATTGTACAGTAGAAACCATTTATAACATGCCCGGACATAACAGGGATCCGGCTATAAGAGGGATATTTCAAATCCGTTTTTTTTTGCTTCTCTTGCCTTTTTAAAAAAATTATCGGCAATACCAGGACCCCAAACTAGCCATATCGCTTATAACAGGAATCCCATGACAGTGAAAGAAAGAAAAGGGAAAAAACAACAACAAAAAAACCCGGTGTTTTTTCGCACCAGTTAGAGAAGCCATAGACCAACCCCAACAGGTGACTGTGTGTTCAATCAATGTGTAGTCCTGTAAAGTATATAATATGTATGTGTAATGGTAACTGAGGGAAGGCAATGAAATTGTTTCATTCATTTCAACTCTGCAAGTGGCAGTGGGTAGTAGTGGCAGTGACAGTATCAATTCACAATCCAAATAATCCAAGCGAATATGACTAGAGAAAATGGATTAGTGGTCAAGATTTCCTTATTTAACCTTGATGCCTCGGCGGAAGGCGTTTTAAACATATTCTTTATTATTATTATTATTATTATTATTATTATTATTATTATTATTATTATTATTATTATTATTTCTGATTTAACAGGATCCGGATATAACAGGGGTTTTCCTCTGGTCCCACCATCCCTGCTATGTCAGGTTTGCACTGTAATCCCAAAACTCACACTTATCTTCTCAAAAACAAACCAAACTTATAAAGGACCACGGTTCTGTTTGGGTAATAAATCTTTATTTATCATAATAAAAGTCAAATGAGTTTGTTATCAGGAAATCATCACAGCAAAATTCATTAAATAAAATAAAGAAAAAACCCCGACAAATCATCAGAACAAGATTAAGTTTTTAAAAAATCTCATGTCAGCAATTATTAACGTGATGAATCAAACCGTCACATATCTCTCAAAAGGATGAATTTCAAAAAATACCATTTTTGAGTGAAAATCATTACGGAACACCTGACCAGAAACCAAGCTGAATACCCAACACCCTACTCCCGCACTAATGTATTCAAACATATATTTTCAATGGCGGTACATGCCTATGGAACAAGATCCCTTTACTACAAGAAAATTACCCTCTCTTTCTATGTTTCAAAGTGAGATCAACAAATTGACCCTGAGTGAGACATACCAAAACTCAAATCAAATTTAGGATATAGAACTTAACATTAGGCTTAGGCCAGATTCATAATCAACCGTTAGTGTTGCTGAATCTTAAATACATGTATAGAACTAGAACCAGGGGTTCTCTGAAAGACGTACCTCTAGCTCTAAAGCCGACAGTTATGATGAGCACAAGTTTAGGTGTAACTGTGTCTACAAAGAAAAGCAAAACCTTTAGATGGGTCTCCTGAGAAATCAACAAAGGCCAGATACGTTCTTCTGTGAGATAGGTGAACGGAATAAATGCCATAATAAATCACATAGAGTAATAGCAGGTACAAGCTAGCGGCTCAGAAAGCAATTAATGCATACATTGGGTGTGACTAATGTCAAGACATCTTGAGACAAATACATGTGAAATCTTTTAAGTTATTGAGAAAAAAAAAATCAATATCCTTACCCCCCTTCTCTCTAAAAAAAAAACATTCCCCTCCCCCTCCCCCTCCCCCTACACCTCCTGAAAAAAACAACTACTCAGCTAAAAATAACTAAGCCAGACAGCCTTCTTTCATACTTATCCACACTTTCTTTGTCTTCAGTGAGAAATGCCTCCTTGTCCTTACAACAAATCAACTGGCCACGTGGTTTTAGTGTACAGTAACTGAAACAAGAAGTAGTGTGAAGACAGCTGTATAACGATGGGCACCATTAATAACTATTGTTGTAACTGAGAGACAGGAAGATAATAGAAAGAAATCTACTCTTAATCCAAAGCGATATGGAGAAATATGATACAGAAACGACAATTGATGAAAATGAACAACGTAAATTCCCCTGACAAAGCTCCTTTTAAAAAAAAAACGCCACAAAAAAAAAAAATCACAAACGAAACGAGATTTCAAGACAGTTTTTAAAAATCCAAACCAACCAAACAAAGATTTCCACGAATTCCTGCTGTCAGTTTAAATCTAGCCTTTCATCAAGGTGTACACCGTAAAATACAATACAGGATAATCCGCTTATATCCACATGCTTCAGAATTTTCTCCCTCCCATATTATGTATTGCAGTTGCCGTTACTAACTAAATTGTTTGTAAATTAAAATTTCACCCCTTATCATAACTACTATTATTACCCTAATTATCAAGGTTCATTACTTTAGTTTAAATGCTGCTAAAGCGGCTGCTATGTATATTGTGCTATCTAAATAATGTTATTGTTGCCAATGATAATTTTAGTAGACACAGTACATGTAATACATTGTATATCAATATGTTATTATGTCATGTCACAATGTATGATTGATGATGTCTAAATCTTTGTTCTTCCCATCTCATGAGTGTTTCAAAGGGCTCAATGTAAGACAGGCCACAGGCCTATTTGATTCCCTTTTATAATAAAGATCAATCAATCCATCAATATTCCATGGCTTCAGGAGGTGGATTTAATGTCGATATATAAAAACATTGATAAATAAAAAGACAATGCCAAAGGGGGAAAACCAACGGGAGGCCGGTGAGACGCGTTACTACAGTGCCTGTACTGTGTGGGGCAAGACTTGATTCCACCAGTCCTTTACACACTGCGGACATTGCACATGCCGTATTACTTCTGTCTGTCTGTTAAAGGACCTGGGTCGTTTAGAGCTATTAATTCAGCCCTTGAAATGGTGTCCGTCTAAGCTTGCATAAGCCTCAGGTGGCTCACCAATTGCGGGGTCCTGCGGCTTAATTCGAAGGCAATCGGAGGACCCCATGTACAT
Organism: Doris verrucosa; assembly: GCA_031762655.1. Taxonomy (NCBI): domain Eukaryota; kingdom Metazoa; phylum Mollusca; class Gastropoda; order Nudibranchia; family Dorididae; genus Doris; species Doris verrucosa. The sequence goes on from JAUEKT010001798.1 coordinate 4,014, forward strand.
GTGGGTACGGGACCCTCCATATTATTTCCAATGCCTGGCGAGTCCATGGGGCGAACATGTGGAATAATAAGGATATAATTTGCTGACGGTTAGTGTGACATTTTGCCATCAATAGATGGTCCCGTTCTTCGCCACGTACAATTAGAAAGCATTTCGATAAAGAGGACGAGTAGGCAGAAAAAAATGTGGATACAGGAGATACGGATATTGAAGGCAAAACTCAGTACTTGAAAAATATGTTGATATATATCATAATGTTGATAAATCAGCTGTTGATTTAAGAAGATTACAGAGTACAAAATCTGTTATGGGCTGCATAGGGTAGGTACACGATGGTTGCTGATGGGATTCGAACCCCATATCTCTCGGTCAGCAATCCAATGCCCTAACCACTCGGCCACTGTGCCACAAGCCCAAATGATGACACAAACAGCAAAAAAAAAGTCCAAAACTATAAAAAAAAACCCCAAAAAAAAAACAGTTTCACGGAAAGTCAAACAAGGACAATTTCCCGTACTCAGATCACAGGTCCATTGATATGACTGTGAGCCAAACAAGCTTAGGCATGACTGTGTCTACAACGAATGGCCAAAACTTGAGATGGATCTCCTGAAAAATGTATAAAAGCCAGATAAGCCCATGCACGAGATAAGCGAGGACATAAAAAAAAAGCTCAACGAAATAAAACAAAAGACACTGAATGAATAAATCAAAATGAAAAAAAAATTCTTGTCTATCAGATGCTTTGAACACCGCATGCACACACAGACTCCTCTCCCATAACACACACACACACACACACATACACATACACACACTCACATACACACTTTGTCTTATTTGTCATTTGCCTATTTGAAAACTAGTTTTAAATACTTTTTAAAGACTTTTGAAAACCTAGGTAAAATAAAATTTTAAAGACAAGAGCTTGTCAACACCACAATGCATAGCCCGTTACAACACTGGCGTATATGTGGCCGATTTACCGCAAAAATTCTATCTGACCACAATTTTCTTATAAAAATAAGACATTTCTAACAGCAACGAAAAGAGCCCACATCTGTGCATTCTCGCAGTTCCAATGAAAACTATTATCACTCATACATACAAAGTAAAGTTCCTTCTAGGCCTTGACAGGCCCAAAGAGCCGGAGCTTATCCCAGTTTCTGTAGCATTAAGCGGAACAGATGATACAAGATCATTGCCAGGACAGGACGCTAGTCTAACACAGGCTTTACTCCCCAGCCCTTGCTGGTACTCATTTACACCTGAGTCGAGTGAAGCAATTGGAGTAAATTTTCTTGCTCAAGGAAAATGCGTGATGCCCGCGGCCGGATTCGAACCCGGTACCTCTCGGTCACCAGTTGGATGCTCTAACCACTGAGCCTCTAAAGCGTTGATTGGAAGAATACTATTGTGATTTAAGGTTACAGAGAGAAAGAATCCAGATGTAAAAAAAAAAAAGAATGGAGGAAAACGAAATTAGATGAAGGTAGATCAGTTTTAGTCTGCTGTCCCCAAGACAGTGGTGACGGGACCTAGGAGTCGACTTTGGAAAGTGATGACGTAAGATCATATTTTTTTAGCATTCGTATTTGGATCTGGCACCTCAAAATCACAGCTGTTGTCTTTAGATCCTTTGACATTGAATAAAATTAGCAAATCGGACATTTTATAAGACAGTCTTGCAGGTCCCTGCTGGTACTGGCCGATTTGGACGAGGAATCCGTGAAACAAGGAATGCGTAAAACAAGGAAAATATGATTTACGAAGAAACCTAGATGGTTTAGGAGTTTTCTCCCTTGATTAAAATTCCTCTGAATGTGGGTCTGCTTACATAATAAATTTCGATGTGTATAATTATTGACTTCTTCTCTCAAGTCTAAATTTTTTTTGTCGAATTGAATATATATACAAATATTTCCCACTAGCCTTATTTTGTGCATACCATGATGATCAGTCAGATGAAAACACACAGTAGACTTGTTCGTCAAGGGCCCATCAACTGTTGACTGAGCCAAGGCTAGATTTTGCTCACACATGCGTTTTTGTATGTGTCTATATGGGTGTTTGCTTGTGTGTCAATGTGATATTGACTTATCAGTTGTAGCATTTTAAAATGGCTGTAAAATCAGAATTTTTGCTGGTGTTTTTAGCTACCACACACACCATCCTTATTTTGACATTCCCTTAATTTGACACAATGGCTATGACCCTGTCATTGTCGATATCTACACTATAATAACTAAATATGACTTGCCGCTTGTTTTCTTTACACAATGTTGCCATCGACACGCTGCTGGACTGGATTTTAAACGTGTGACAACACTGCCCATTTATAATTAAATAAATCGCAGAAATATTCAATGTATAAGCCTGAAATTTGATACACGTGTTTGTTGTTCATTGATGGAAAAAAAGTACTCATAAATTCTGTCTTCTTGTCTTCTTGAATGGATTTCGGTATGAAAATATAAGATGTTTTCCACTTCTCTTTTCTATGAAACTACCGTATGTCTTTACCCAATGTGATGACTGTTCTTTGCCGTTTAAATAAAAAAAATAAAAAGCAGTATGCCTATGCTAAAATCTGCCTTTTTGTCTGTCTGTCTGCTTCCAGTCATTCACGCCCTCGTTGAGTTGATCCACGACCCAGAGCCAGAACACCCACTGCGTGCTGATTTAGCAGAAGAGTACACTAAAGATAGGAAAAAATTTTGCAAAAATGCCGAGGAGTTCACGAAGAAACACGGCGAGAAACGACCCCCTGCCACGGAATAGCATTGGGAGCTGAAGACACAAAGTTTCGCAAAGTCTGCACTCTTGAGAGATAATAGTCCATGAGCAAATGTTTTGTCGTTTAGTTTGCGTGGGTCTTTTTTGTATCCAGACAGAAGGGAGAGCGGAATGGATGGGTGTGATAGAGTCAGTTCAGCCTTGAAATTGCATTGCTTTGAATCTTGTGCATAATTGTATGTGGCTTGAAGAGAAATGTATGTATGTGTGAATGATAATATCAATGTAATATGCATATGATGTAATAGCAATGACAGGAACATGAACACTTGCTTTATAATTGTGACTCGCTCTTTTTTACAAGTCATTGACAAAAGATTTGGTAGGGAAGTAGATTTGAAATATAATTAACTTTTGAAAATCGCTCAAAACAAAACTTCTTGTGTTACGTTAAATTTACATTAATTGGACTAGTAGGCATAAAAGAATGAAATAAAGAGATACATGCAAGATGTAGATGTGTCGTTTTTTTTTCCCAACGATTAGCCCTCAAACTGAAGGGAGAAAGTTGTTTTATTGTGTAAAACAATGCAATTTTATATTTGAAAATAGGAATTAGAGAATTTGGTTTGAATTTTGTCTTTATGATTATGAATTTCTTTTGTTTTTGTTTTGTTTTTTACCTTTGATAACCCGACACTCTCAGTGCAATGTGTCCATACATTGCAAGCTATAAGCAATTCCACTTTTCCGACATCAGGGCTGAATAAATGAAACCATTTATACTGATGATGAGGAGATATACAGCTACGGTGTAACCTATGCTTCTATTTATTTAATAATAAATCTTAACATGTCCCATTTTGTGCTTCTTTTATTTTTAATGTTTTCCTTAAAAAAACAAATATATCTACAACAGAAGTTACCGCCTAAATGCCTGTCGTCGAGTGAAGGGGAAAGGCATTTAAGTGAAAGTCGGTTATGGGAAATGATTTCTTACCTACTTACTTACTTACTTACGAGGCCCATAGTTTGTGGCTAAGCAAATGCCACTTGATGACGATATGAAACTCCAGCACATTTTTTTCCTGGACTGCTTCCAGAAGGTCACTTCCAGTTGTGCCATGCTACCGTGACTCACCTTCACCATTTCGCCTCCAAGTGCAAGTGCCACCGGACTGGCCTCTCGACTTTTTGCCCTACGAGTTCCATGATAGAGATTGGCATGTGGTGTTTGTCCCTGTGGGGCGGGTAGGCTTTTCTAATGACGTCCATTCCCGTTTCGAATGCATGGATTTGATTTTTCCAACAAAGGTTCTTGACTTGCTCTTTTCACGAAGATCCTGTCTAGTTTCTTCTTGCCTTCTGAGTGTAAAAGCGGATATTGATAAAGGTTTTGGGTTTTCTTTTTGCGCTGTTGTTGCCACTTTTTAGTAAAGCAGTTCGCGATGATTAATTTTAAAAAGTTTATTATCAAACGCATGATATTTGAGAGGGATTAGTTCCACCGAAAGTGTCAGGTAGGAGAAATCAGTCAGGATTTTAGGCGGTAACTGCTGAAATTGTTTGATTTTTTTTTCTTCTTTTTGTTGTTGGCTGTATTGAATTCTGTCCAGAAATATTATTCCCATTCTGCTAACGAAATGGAAGAAGGAAACAGGAGAAGCCATGTTATGTGGACTTGAATTCAAATAAAGATGTCAAAGAAAATGACTTTTAAAGGCTTTCCTTTATTGTTGATGTTACAAGTTTATCTGTAAAAGTATGTTCTTTTTATTATTTTTGTGTTGTTGAATTGATTTAAAGGATTTGTGATTGTTGATAATAATTATAAGAACTAAAAGGTCTGCTGTCAATACTATTCTTCTCGTTTCATTTTAATGATTTTTTACCAATCTTCTTTTACGATTTTTTTTTAAAGCCATATTTTATTTCATTGGTGTCAATGTCCTTGTTTGTGTGATAACTAACATTCATACGCATAAAATTATGCATAACATGATAATTCGTCAGTGTACTAACGGAATGGCCTAAGTCAGACTTAGGCTAAAATGAAACTGATGCGAATTAGCACTCCTCTCCTTCTGATCTATTATCAAAATGAATTAAATGAAAATGCACTGACAAATACCTGAGATATTAATAACTTTTCATAATAGTCTATGTCACTTTCTGAGGTAGGCCAAAATGTTTTTTTCCACTTTTGTCGAAACTATCAAAAATGACTCAGGCCATTATGTTAGCACACTGACAACATATGATTTTGAAACTATGTCTGCTCTTAGCATTATACTTACTTGAAAGAAACAAAGATTGATGTTATAATTATGATTGATGATCCTCATCTGCTTTTATCGTGTTATTATAAAAATGTCAACCCATAGAAGAAGGCGAAGAGCCAGGGCTCACAACTACATGTACTAAGTCACACTCATCACATCTCAACAGGTGATTGCTTTCATCCATTGCAACACACTTCTTATATCAACTTCAGTGGAAGCACTGATATATATTATAATAATGTGGATAAAGTGTAGTGTAAGCGGGGTGTCAATGGTTAACAAGGAAATGGACTCTGCCAATGCAAATTCATGACGCAATGTCAATTTAAAAAATTTATCTCATAGATAAACAACTGTGTTGCCATTTTTTAAAACATATTTTTCAAATCACTGATTGCCGTTCGAGAGAAAAGTTGGTGAATTCACAAACAATGGTTCTAAATCAAATAAACAAACTTGTTCACCACCTAAAATGTTAAAGAATCTGGCTAATGGACTGACAGTCTAGGGAGACTGTGTCCAATAACATTGATTAATTATGCATTGCATCTTACGCTTGACTGATTAAATGTGTCGGTACCGTACTGCTATCAATTCAATCTAAGTAGAAGCTAGCGATCAGAGTGTCAAACATGATCCATTAAAAGAATGGCATTGTCATTTCATTTGAGCGGGAATACCTGCCCGAAAATCGTGACAAAGAACATTGTTTTGACTGTCTTAACAACATTCCTTTACTTGTATTTTGAACCAACACACAGAAGTTTTCGGCGAATTAAAACAAATTACCCGGCAGCTTTGAAAAATTATTGGATTTTTTTTTATTATCTTGATGTCGCACATCTGTCAACTGTCACTGGACTGAAGTGATTCACTGGAATACACTGCAGACTTGCCAACCTTCCTCATATGATGGGGAATTCCCCAATCTTATTCTTGGCATATTGGAGGCTAGGTGGTTAGGGTGCCGGACTGCTGACCGAAAGGAACCGGGTTCGAATCCCAGCCTCGACCATCGTGTATTTTCCTTGAGCAAGAACCAGCAAATGATGGGGAGTAAAACCTGCGATCTTGTATCATCTGTTCCGCTTAACGCTTCAGAAACCGGGATAAGCTCCGGCTCTTTGGGTCTGTCAAGGCCTAGAAGGAACTTTACTTTTATTTAAGAATAATACAATAAATGATAAATGAGGCGATATCACTTGCAATGCAGTCTCCTTGCCCGAGGAAGGTCCTTTTGTAGCTGGATCTAAACTGTAAATAAATGTCTAGGCAAGCTACAGCTTTATCATCGTTTTGATTGGACAAAATTCAGTCACTCAAGTGACGTGAGAAAGTCCGCTTGATAAATCGGAGCGAAACGTAGGACAATTATCCTTAGTCTAGACCCATATTAACGCCGGACACCGACGGTCAGCCCAGACCGTCTTCGGGACAAAAAGAATGTGCACCGTCTGTTTAGTAACGAAAGGTAACAAAAAGGGGGGTTTAGGCTACCAT
>JAUEKT010001909.1:0-10529 GCA_031762655.1 Doris verrucosa
ACCACTATCCCCAGGTGCCCCCCCCCCCCATCCCCCAATAAAATCTATCCAAAGCTTTAAGGACAAGAATATAAAGAAAATTTTTTTCGATAAAAAAAATATGAAAGTTTGGACCTTTTCCACAAATGGTGCATCATAAACACTACTTATTTACATGCATGAATATTTGTGGCATAGTCAAAGTTTTCCTTTCAATGCTGTTTTAACTCCTTGTATTGATAAAATTCAATTAGATTTTAAAATATTGGTAAGTCATGATATTGATTTAGGTCTGAATGTGAAGATTGGTCGGATTTGTTAAAATGGCTACAAGGTCACATTTTGGACTATTATAGATATATAAATGACCAGAAAGCTTATCAATAATTTCCTACCCTTTATATGATTACAAATAATAAGTACCAAATAGATCATTACAACTTCAAGGCTAGAGGGAGCCAATCAGCGAATGACAAGAAATGGCCAACTTCTCATCAACAGGAGAAATATGGAGAGAAAGACAATCTTACCGTTGTATATTTTGAAAAGAAAGAAATGTAATTAATTAATGGAAAATGTCAAACTTCTGCCCCTCCGCCCTCCAGAAAAACAGGCAATTCCAAAACAAATTAGAGCAAAGAAAACAAAATGTAGCAAGGAAAACATTGCATCAACTGGTCCACTCTTCCCAAAGCCCAATCCAAATTCCCTGAAAACTCAAGAAAAATGTTGGCAAACCAGCATAAGCCATTTTTCTTTTGATTTGTCAACTAGGTAACAGCATGTAAAAGTGGTACAAAGGTATAAAAATGTATCAAACATACAAGGATACCCCCATCAGCCATGCTTTTATCACAGAGATATATTAAGAAGACCATGAAAGTGAAAGGTAGATTGACGAAAACATAAAATACCGGTATATGAAGACTGAAAACAAAAGAGGAAACAATGTCAAAATCACAACTTTAGACTCAACTGCTCAGGTCATCTCCTGAAATGGAATGACGAAACAACGGAATCTATGTTCAGAAGGGCAAAACTGATGTTCTTGATAATGGTGGGTACACAGGATAAGTGAAAACTTGACTGGTTTCAAAACTCAACTTATATTATATTAAGTAGGCTACAACAATGCATATCAGTGGTACAACTCAGGCTACACAAAGATCTCTTGAGAAAGTTAATCCTGCCATTTTTTTTGTCTTTAAGTACCATAAATTAGTACATCAAAGTTCTAATTTAGATTGTTAGCAACAAATGTGCCTTCATACTTGTCACCTAAACAAAAACTCAATCTCAGGAGTATTTGAAATTTGAGTTTAAGTTATCTTAAGAAATCCACAACCTCACTAGACCATGGTTCTTTCTCTTCAGATTTTTGAATGCCGGGTTATCTGCTTTAACTTTAATGCATGTATACGCTAAAAATATCATGATGTGACCGAACGACCAACAACAGCTTTTGAGGTTAAGTTGTATTTTTAATAATTGAAAGCGGATGTTTATAAAAATTTCTGAAACATTTTGTTTTGTCCTGGGTTATCATGCTTTTTTCTTTTTTATATCTGTGAACCTTTCATGGTCATTGCAATCAATCATTCACCAAAGACTTCAAAATAATATTATTTAATGGATTCTACTTTTTTTTTACTACAACCCTTTTGAGCTTTGTGGCCGGATGAGAAAGAAGATCAAACAAGGTGGGAAAAAATTATAAGAATAAAAAATAAAAACCTATACTTGATAAAGTTGGACAGAGTCAGGCTGTAGATCCCGATGTCCAAAAAGGTGATTCAGAGATGACAAATTGAAATCATGACAACCCATAACAGCAGACAGATGTTTTAACTGAATTCTGAGCAATGTCATGCCAAGAGAATGAAACTGACAGCCACACACACCCATAGCAAGTGTTTCCCTATTTTTCAATACAGTAACAAGAACCAATCAAGATTCTAATATCAACTCAGTAATTTACTCAGGGAGATTAGAATCAAATACTTCTTCCAATACATAGGGTCTAATTATAGAAACAAAAATCACAATTTATAAAACCTAAAGCCACCGAGACTGTTGTGGAAGAATGAAAAAAAGGCACAAGTGGCAGAATCTTCCCCAAATAGCAAAAATGGAGAGCCACTCATTCAAACCATTTATCAACATAAATTCAAGGAAAAAACATTGCATGGGTGAAACAATGGGGGAAGTTCATTTTCAACTTTATCACATTCTCATGACAAAATTATACAACACAGACCGGTAACAGGGTCTAAGTGGATGTGAACAGACATTAACTGTCGATGCACTGACAGTGTTGAAAGCAGATGCCATAAGCTCCTCCCTCCATTGCCTGCCAGCAACACGACCTCTCATTTCTATTTCCAGTATGAGCAAAAGCATAATGAGACGCCTTTCTACAAAACAACAAGAGATCTCTTCATGCCATCAATCCTCTGAATAAGACCAATACGATATTATATAAGGGTGTAAAAATATAAAATTTGATTGAGGTTCCATGGACATGAAAAAAGAAATTTAAAGGAATGAAATCGAATAAAGAAACAAAAAAATCACATCCTCTCATGTCAGCCAAACAGTGGTAACAAAGGCACTAGCTATAGTCAGAATCAATTCTCAAATGAGAATAAGGTTATTATGAAGGAGGACTTTGACATTGGCTCACCTGATATTATGATAAGAAAAACTAAGCAATTAAATATCTGAGCCGGATATGAAGTTACTGAGGGTGAGATATAATACATTAAAAATACAAAAATAACAAAAAGCTTGAATCATCATTTACTTCAACTGAACACAAATTTGGAATGACATATCAATACTGCCATTTGAACGAAGAACCTAGGTATGCAAAAATCACCTTGCAAGAAATTGCCAAAAAATTTGAGTTGGATTTCATAATACATAGCCTGCCTAATATATAGGCCTTTAGTTGTGCATAATTGATAAATGCTGCCATATCATTACTAAATTCTGAAAGACGCCGAATTTGCCTGTCTAAAAGAGTATTCATACACTAGATTTTTCCTTCTAACGGCAGAATATAAGTCCCATGTGGAATCTTGAAATTGAGGTTGTAATCACAGGCATGGAGGAACAGGGGCGTATCATCATATGATTCGCTTTTATCACTGTCATTACTCTCAGTCTCTTGTAACTGCCCACGGTCGTATTGCGTTAAATTACAAAGTGCACATCTTAAATAATCAATTTTGAATTTAAAATAAAACCATGCTTTTTATATTTTTTAAAATGTTTTTTTGTTAACAAGTAACAAAATGAAGCCGTTATTTGCCTCTCCTGAAAAGTTGTCATTTTATATTTCATGATATGCCCCTATTCCATCACACCTGCGAAATAATCTATGTGGTTATAACGTTACAAAGAGTTTGAAAGATGGTCAAGGACTAATCTTCCATATCAGTGAGTCATTCATTCAGTCATTCATTGCTAGAGAAAAAAAGTATTAAAAATATAGCTATTTTGATAACAGACCTAATTTTGCGCAAATGAAATGAAACCATTCAACTTCTCTACATTAAAAAATTCACACACTTTTGCTTTAGTTATTTCATGAGTTAAAGAAGACTATGATTCTACACATGCTTCTTGTCTGAAATGGTGTGCTTGAACCTATTTTTGACTGTGGTGCAAGGGTGCTGCTAACAATTTGATCCAATTTATAACGAGCCTTCGCAGATTCTACAGACTGGCATTGACTGCTCAAGAGCTATGACCTCAGCAGCTGGGATAGAAGAAGAAGAAGAAGATAACGAGCCCTACGTATGTAATTTGACAAAGTGATTGATGCTATATTGATCATCTGCTTTGCATTTGCACAACTGTACTGACAAGTCTAACAAAATAACTGCAAAAATGTGTTTTACTGTTTTTGCCGTACATGGAGGTACATCATTATACCAGAACTCCTAAACCCGATTCTGCCTCGAGAACCCATATTTCACGAGGCGGACATGAGTATAAATTGCTACTTTGAAGAATGACAGTAATATTTCATTCTGATTGGTTGAGTTTGTCACCTTTATATGGCCACGGCCTGTTGCTAAGTAACTACTTTCTCCACTGCCAAAAACTTGGCTACTGTATACAGAATTTTAAGCACTCCGCTGACTTAGCAGGTAAATAGTATATAGGATTCTAAGTCCTCTGCGGCTAGAGCCTTGTTGATGGACCAAGATGGTAAAGTGCCAGATTTGGGTCCTCTGATGAATAATCAAAAGACAAAAAAGCCTTCAAGTTTTCTAATTCCAAAACTTCAAACAAACCAATGCTGAGAACGTATCCATCTATATGAAAAACCCACTCCTCTCATCACAGTCACTTCACATTAAATGTTTCAATTAACAAATTTATCAGATTCACATGAAAAATTTATGTGGTGCCATCCAACATTTTCTTCTGCATGCAATGCTCTTTTGAATGAAGGAAGATTGAGTCCAAACTAAAAAAAACGAGGAGTATGAAAATATGAAAGCGGCGCCTGATTCCAAATTTCAATGATAGTGAATCATGAAACAATTGAGTTCTAACAATGTTCCACATTGCTGCTTTGTGAAACACTACAAATATCATTAGGTGTTTTCTCTTTGAGCAAAGTTAGAGAATATGATTATCAACTTGCCTTATTAAAGAAAACTCTTAACACATTTTATCTGAGCAAGAAAGCACAACCGAATCAGGCAACTATAAGCATTATTTATTCAGGGTGATCTGAGACCTTACTAGTTTCAAGAATAAAAAGATGATATAAAAAATATCAGTGAAGATGTATTCATATTTGTATTGTCCACACGTTCAACTTATTCATGAGAAGCTCAAAATGTCATGCATCTTCATCCAGAACTTTTACAATGCTTCCCCCTAAAAATTCTAATAACTACTTCAATCAAGTCTTTAAAGTATCACGAAGGAGTTGAAATGAAAAGGGACACTCGACGTGCATGTTAGCTAGAGGTCCCATTAACGACTCTGGATGTATATCTGTATCTCGGGAGGCAAAGCATTGCAGGATCCACACAACTGAGCGTTGTTAATACACCGGGAGCAAAAGTTAAAGACTAGAATATGATGTGACCTTACAGTTTCCTGATGCATCAAATGATGTTTATTGAACTAGGACTTCATCGTGTATATTGTTCCAATCTATTTCAATTTGAACATGGCTGCCGGTTTCTGCATAATGATACTTTTATGGTTTTGGTGTTGACTCTGGAATATGTCCTTACGATATTCCCTAAACAACAAGGAAATCTTTTAGGCTTTATAGTGTATTTATTTTGTCGAAAGTTAATGTTCTTAAAGTGATCGAATTGCTAGCACTTTCATTTAAACTAATCCACAAAGGAAAAAAAAAATCATCTGTTGTTTTCTTCTTATTTGCAGCACCCGTTGGCTCTTGTTATCAATTTCTTTGAGTCTCTATGATGTTCAAAAGTCTTAATAAAGCAAGGCTTTAATCCATCAATACAAGGAGAGTGCGATATCCCCATTGTTGTCAAGTTATTACTAATATTACTATTATTACTGTCATTAACATTATTATCATAATATCAATAATAAAATCATTACCAGTGTTATTAATACTACAATAAAATAAAAAAAAATGATCATAACTCTAGAATCCCCATCATAATCAGTATTTACAAATTGGCATTTACTGTCCACCATGCACCCACTGAAAACAAAGCAAGCTGTCTACAAATCATTAGTAGCGCGTACATAGCACTGGACACCCTTTGAGAGGGTATGCCAGCTAATGTGAAAGTGAAAGGATATGGTCCATAATACGTATGGTGTGTGTGAAACAGAATGAAGATTAATACAATGAGTGAGATGCGTAGAAAACTAGTTCATTGTATCACTGGTGTAGAAGGTTGTCTTAAAATATCATACATGAAAATTTGTACATATAAATCCAATCACTACAAAAGACCCCATGATGTGTAAAATATAAGCACCTATGAATGTACAACATAATAAATGCCTTTATAAGTGACATTGAAAGGCCTTAATTTTGCTGATATCCCTAAAACGAACAGGAACACCGAAAGCTGAAACAGTTCCAAATATTCTAACTTATTCTAACTTCCATTCATCAGTTAAACAAATGGGCAAAATAAAACAAATGTCAATATAAGTAATATAAGGCATAATGAGAAAAGTAATAACTCAGGATTCAATTATTCAAAATATATCATATTTATATATAAATATTTACATATATGCTTGTAAAAGGTATTTGAAGTTTGCCCCGTCCATGAAATAGCATTCATCTCATTCAGGGAATCCTGAGGATGAAGACTAAAATCTTTATAAAAAAACTCAATGCTGACACTGATGCCATGAAAAGCCGTAACACTTGAGTTGAGCCAAGCAGGACAATGACATAGCGAGTGAAGTATGTGTATGTAGATGTCAAATGACAGGCACTGTGAAGTGGTCACAGGATGCGAACGTACAAAAAAACATTATGCACACAAAAATCCATACATACAAAGTCATTACCATACACAATATGTAAGAAGATATCAAAACGATGAGGTTGAAATGAATGGACACGACTGATAAAAAGGTATACAAGAATGAGGACAAAATAAAGATTGCCAAGGAAATTTGTATGAATGATGAAATGAGTGAAAATAATTTGTCCTTTAGTTCAACCCCCTACCTGAAATAAATAAATTATAAAGAGAAAGCATTGCTCAGACACCCTTTACGTCAACAACTCCCCAAGGAAATAAGTAACTGAGGCACATGGTGAAGTGTGAAGACAGCATGTGAGGGAATGAAAAACATGAAACGATCTGTATTTAAGCTTTCCTTCAGCGTTCACAAAACCACAAGTAAATCAACCTCATAACAAACAAGATTTCTCTGTACACACAGCAGTAAGCTAATTCAGTCAAATGACTCAATTAAAATTGATGATTTGTTTTGTAAATAAAAAATTTGCAGATTTGTTTTCTTCTGACGCGTGTTCAGTGGTGGTGGTAGGAGTGGGGAATTCTTTCCAGTTGTGGAGATCAGAAAATGATTATAATGAAGAAAATGATAACTTGGTACGAATGGAAGTTAATTTTTCTCCAAATTATTCATTGTGTCATGAAAATTGTGTGTATTGTTTGCAGTTTAGCAAAGCAAATTTCTTGACCATCTATCCAAGCGACAAAATTGGTGACTTGGTAACCTGATGAATATACATTAAATGCTTCGTCAAAGACAAAGGTAAAGAAAAACTTTTTTTAGCCACAATCGACTACAAAAAATCAATTACTAATAATACATATTTCAAAACTGTGCGTGACCTTCAGATTAAATAACTTGAATGAAAATATTTTCCACGAATAATATTCATTATTAAGAGTAAAAGACAAATTTGATTTTGATTTAATGTTGCTGCTTGGTTCAATCTCATTGAGAGTCCTGAACCACTAGAATGAAAGAAAACAGGAGAGACGATCAATGTTTTCGGTGAGCCGATGTATGTGTGACTGAGTTCATTGCTCTTGTATTAAAGTTATGTATGAAAAGTAATGGCCAATGGCACAGGCAGCCATATTGGTGCCTCATGCTTTCTTGGCCTACATACATTATGTGGTCGGAATGACCTAACATCTTTGCGTCATTCCGAAATTGGAAAGACTGTCGAGATCAGAGAAAGTTGGTGGGCTTATGCCGATGGTCGATGCTCTAGGAGGGGATCAAGGCATATGTGTTGTATGGTCAATTGATTTCATGGAAAGGCATGGGTGCGTTATGGATGCAGAAGATTAGATGAAATTTACTTTATCCTTTGTCAGTGATGATCAACAATGATGGACTGTGCGAGGAAACACACAAAGTGAATGGATTGTATGTGGCGTGCAGTGAGGACACAAACGCATATGATGTAGTTCGTAAGGACGAAAAAAAACGGGAATGAAGAAGAAGAAGAAGAAGGTTCACCCCAAGAGGGATTGTTATTGTTGTCTAGCTGCTCGGTGCCGATTCGATGTTTTCGCCTTGACAATGTCTCGTGTGCTTTGCCTGTCTCAGAAACTTGGAAGGTGGTCCAATGTTCCCCATTTTCTTCTCTGATGCAAGTGTTTTTTGCAAATGTGATGAATGGTTAGCAGGCATTCTTATTGGATTGACAGAGTTGCTAGGCCTCACGAAATGTGTGTGAGACTTATGAAATATGGGGATTTTTCACACTCTCTCCTCCATTGGGAGCGAAATTTCATGAATCCAGGGCTTAAAATAGACTGGGTCCCCCCAGTGCCTGCGAAATCTGAGGGGTCATCTGGGGCAATTTTTGCTATGCCCTCTTTTCCTAGAAAATAATTGCTCTCATTTTGTTTTGTTTTTATTTTTAAAAAGAAAAGAAGAAGCCCTTTACATGCCGTTTTTTACTGTAATGCTCACTGACCATAACGGCCAATAAACAAAAAGAATCTCATCCATGATTTTCTAAAGGACAATGAACAATGTCTTTTGTTTCCTTTTTAATACAAACCTCTGAAGTACAATTGCATTTTTGTTTGTTTTCATCAATAAAACAATTAATTATCATTTTTGCCCCAGTGCCTCAGCAAATTGCCCCGATGCCCTCTGATTTTCATACCCATCTGGGGCAATTTTTGCCTGCCCTCCTGGTCACCTAATCAAGTTTTGCAGATCCCATCATGGATCTGCAGGTAGCCGCAGGGCTGTTGGTTGTAGTGGTGATACATGTGGAGGAATGGAAAGATTCCCTTTTGACAGTTAAATCAAATATGTTCATGTCTATGAATTTGGAACTTGGCATTGTGGGATTATACAGACTTTTCGAAAGAAGTGAGATATGTGACGTTGTCAACATCGATAGGTTAACACTGTCAACTTTTGCTCTTTCTTTTTTTGTCACATTTTATGTCTTTCATTTCCTCTTAGCTTTCTTTTCCACTTTCTTGATTTTTGTCTGAAATCTCACCTTTTCTGAAATTCACAAGTTCATGGTGTAATCATGTAATGGAAGTTAATTAGCATTGAAATTTGAAAGAAATCTGTTCCGAGAACTCTTCATTCAAAGCTGGTAATCTGACTCACCCACCAGTGATGCCCTTGTCTGGGCCTATCACCTAAAAGTTATGCTTGAATCACAAGAAAAAATACTTTTCTCTGCATACTACTACTATTCCTATAACCCCTCAAGGGAGCAAAAGGCCTCAACCACACTTTTCCACCTGACTCTATTTTGGGCAATCTTCTTGGTTGTTCCCCATGTCTCGCCAATTGACTGGAGCTCTCTGTCAACCATTCGCCTCCTTGTCTGTTGTGCCGTTCCATCTTTTTCTCCTGCATGGTGAGGAAGAAAAACGTGTTCATTTCATTTCTTTTGTACTTAAAAGATAGAGGATGGTCAATATAAGAGACCTGCGAACCTCTCTGATTGAATCTGATTTTCTCTCCTTCTTTTTTTCTTTCCTTTTTTTAAAATTTATTTTGAAAGTACTCTAATCAGAGTTTTTAAACTCTCCCTTTTTAAACAATGTTTTTTTTTCACGAAACTAGTCTAGGTCTAGTCCTCTAAGTCTAGAATAGAAGATAAACTACACAATGAATTTGAAGGATTCATCGATCTAGATTTAATTCAAGCAACTCTCAGGTAGATTTTCTCCTCCTGAGTGCTGATCTAGGCTAAGATTAGTAAGATCTGGAATCAACCATGGGTTTTTGTTGTTGTAAGTAATCCTGCTATGACCAATGGTAGCTTTTCATGTAGTAGTATATCGCTACTTTGAACGACTCATATTTTTTCTGTTTTGAAATTCTCCACTTTTATATATACGGGATTGGCAGGTTTGATGTAATATTTTTACTAACTGTAATTCCTTCCCTTTACCCTTGCAGGTAGTCACTCCTCCTCAAGCAATTCCCAACCTTCAGTGAAAGAAGATGTCATTGTAAAAGGGATGAAAGACTCTATCCAAGTGCAGCGGACCATCTCTCTAAACCTGAAGACTGATGGCCTCCTCCCTGAGTCTGAAAAGCCAGAGTCTGAAAAGCCAGACATGTCGGGTAACATTCTTGTAGATTTTTTAATGAAAAAAAACAACAGAGCTGCCAGCTGTTACTTAATGTGAGTGAAATTCCTCGAAACGAAGTCGGGTTCGCTGATACACTGAAGTAGGCCATTCGCTGATGCACTGAAGTAGGCCACTTTGTCACCGAAATGGCAATGCAGACAAAATGGCCATAAAGAATCTAAAAGAAATTAGCACTTCTTGCCTTAAAGGAGAAGAGAACAACTGGTTCTATACTGATTGGACATGACAATTCCATTTTTGTCATAACTTTAACCCAATCCTGCCTAGCCCTTGGCAGGCCTGCTATGCCCAGCTGCCTAAGCAAAGGGAGATAACTCCATCCCCTTTTGCACCCACTTTTTAAAATTATGTTTTTCATGCTCTTTTTTTTTTTTTTTTTTTTTTTTTTTTTTTAAAATTTATTTGTACACAGAAATGATGACACTACACAGACACTCTGATTTT
>JAUEKT010002020.1:0-10528 GCA_031762655.1 Doris verrucosa
ATTATATATATATGTAAAGTTGAACCTACCTTAATGGCCACTTCCCTAAGGTGGTCACCTGTACTAATGGCTGCTTGGCCCTGACACCCTTACAAGTGTTTTTTCCTATATAAGTTTCCTCTGCATAGCCATTTTTTCGATTTGTTCGTTTTTGATTTAAACGTATTCTACTGTATTCAACAAAACGTCAAAGAATAGTTCGACTCACTTCAAACATAGGCCGTACATAAATATGGTCATTTAAAAATAAAAGAGGAAAGGAATTTTACGAAATTGTGTGCGCAAATAAACTAGCGTCAATGTCACATCTTGGTAAAATTTGCGATAAAAATTTCAAAGAGCAGTCTAACTTCTACCAGACATCCATCAATTGAGTAGGTCGTAACATGTTTTTAAAAATAATGAAAATAAGGTGAATGTGATTCATTGTCTACATCGTCCAGATTTGCATTCATTTCATTGGCTGAATTACCCAAGCGACAAGGCATTATGCAATCTTGGCGATCACAGGATGCAGCTGCTGGAATGAGTAGACAACTTCGATGGTTGGCTCACCCAACCAGAACCCAGGCTGAATACCCTACACCCTACTTCCGCACTAATGTATTCTAACAGTTTTTTCAACAGCGGTACATGCCTGTGAAAACAATCCTATTCTCTACAAGAAAATTACCCTCCCTTTCTGTATCAACAAATCGACTCTAAGAGAAACATACCAAAACTCTAATTCAATTCAGAATACAGATTTAACACTACGCTTAGGCCAGATTCATAATCAACCATTAGGGTTGCTGAATCTTAAATAAAGAACTAGAACTATATGGCGAGGAGAGCCATTGGTCAACTGCTTCACTGTCAATAAATGTCCATAACTCCTTAAAGTAACACACATTTCCAAACACTCCAATACCTTAATACTTGTGAATCCTCTTTCAACAAGATGATAACCACCCAACTTGTCCAATATCTGTTTGCAACTGTCACTGCAATGAATTTTGCCCGCTGGGGATAAGAACGACAAAAGAAAAGAAAACATGGTGAGCATTATGTATAAAAAACCTACATTGTGTATGAATTATAACAATACCTAGAATTCTTTTTAACGAAATGATATACTGAACATTATAAACAAAACTTACATTAAATATTTTATGGATCAGTTTCTTACACATAAAAAGCTAAAAAATAAAACGTAAATATCAAAATAAAACCCAGGATGACCAAGGCCAATAACGTTATACTACTCTTTCACTGGTGATGTTATGGCAATTAGATCTGAGAACCCAGTAGGCTACCTACTATTCAAATTTGCTGACAAATGAATCTTTAAAAAATTGCCGATGTCTTTCCCAATAATCGTGCTCCTTTAAGATATATTTTATATTTATAGACTATCATGTTTTCTCTTTCAACCAACTTACTTTCACTGGTTGACTCCATCCGATTGGCTGTGTTGACGGTGTCACCAAAGAGGCAGTACCGGGGCATCTTGAGGCCCACAACACCGGCACAGCACGGACCTGCAATAAAAAAATACAAATTAGAATAAATAAAAATTTCATAAGATTCACAAATCTTTTTGTAAGATTAACCATGATTTAATATTTCAGAGTAATTCAAAATTTGTACCTATACATAATGAAGACTATAGAAGCTCCCATGTCGATTTCATAGTTAAAAATATGCATAATATTCCATTAATTACAAATTGTAATGTAGCCGAATCTATTTTAATCAAAATACTGTATCTGGTAAAGTACTTTTGCTGGCTAATTTAAGATTATCAAATCAAGGTATTAAGACTGAAAAATTATGTTCCTTGAGGAAAACAATGACGACTTTTCTAGACATAACAGTATTGTGAAGAGGTACGATAGTTGAGTGGTTGGAGCCTCAGACTACTACTGATAAAGAGTGCCACTTGTCATCACAACCATTGTATATTTTTCTTTAGACATGAACACACTCCAATAATTGCTCCACTCCACTCAGGTGATTATAAATACCCAGCTATAGTAAGAGAAAGATCTTGTAACATTGATAGCGTGAAACACCAAGCACGCGGTTCCATTGTATGCTTGAAAGGGGTGGGTGAAGGACTTTGAAAAGAACTGGCCTCCTGTAAAATCACTGATGTGCAGTCAGTGAGCCTTCCAGGCTGCTCTTCTGTATCTTCCAGGGAGCGGAGAAGGCACTAAGAATTAAATCCCTTGCTGAGACATCAATGCTATTTAGCTGGTGTGACTGCCCTTGTGCAGAGATACTCAATGTAAATCCACCTTATATAAAACCTATGTGTATTTACTACTGCTGCTGCTGCTAAGACTACTACTACTGCCACCACTGTACTAGTATTTCTACCATTTTTCATGCAATACAATTCATTCGTCACAAGAACGGGACATCTGCGGGCTGTTTTTGCTTTGGAAGGACTCTATTTCAAGCAAGGGCAAAACATCATTTTTTGCATGAATATTTTAAAGCTTATCTCTCTTATTGTGACTTCATGTATAATTACAACTATGAACTATCAAGGTGAAATTAAATCACATCGCAGAAATTAAGTTGAACAAAACTTTATAGAATTATAATAATTCTAATTAAAGCAAATCCATACTTTTGTCTCTGAAAAAAACAAACCAAGAGGATAGCATATTGCAAAGTTTCATTTTAAAACAAGATTGATCTTGGTCTTTAAACAGTACCTGAGTGAATTCCCATTCGGATCTTCACGGAAGATTCAACTGAGTGTCGAACTTTGAACTTCTTTCTTTGAATGTCATTAAGGAGCATTAGAGACATAGATGCAATTTCTCCTGCATGCCGATCTTCATTCGGTTTAGGAAGTCCACTAACCACCATATAGGCATCTCCAATGGTTTCAACTTTGTAAACGTCAAAAAGACCAATGATGGAGTCGAAGCAGGTGTAAAGCTCATTCAGAAAGTCCACAACCTGTGAAATAGTGATATTTTTAACATTAACAGAATTAAAGACGAAAACATAATGAATAACTACACAATGATATCAAGCATCTGAAGGTTTAGACAGCAAAATGCAATTAAGTTCTGAATCACACCCATTTTCACCCTGTCCGCTGCCAGCACCCAGCATTTTTAGGGTATTTTAAAAAATTTCCATAAAAAGAAGTTTTAAAGATAGAACTTGTAATTTGCTGGGCAATTAGAAATGAAAATAAAAGATGGTGTAAACCAAATAAAATTGTGTTGTGTTGTTTTATCATTTTTTTTCAAAATTTTCAAAAATGGTTACAAAGAAGATTATAGAAGATAAAGCAAATATAATCTACTGACTACAGGAAATCAATGAAATATGATAAGAGTTTCCACAGCAAATCAACTAGTTCCTAAAGACCCCCATTCAATCAGTCAATAAAAGAAGGCATGGCTGTGTACCACAACAATGCGAAAACATATCCCTTGTACAACTTACATTAAGCGGCAAAACTAGGTCTTGCAACGGTCAGCATGACGACATGTGATATCAAAGCTACTGAAACTCATAGATTTCCTGATTAGAGAGGTTCTACTGTGTCTAAATATAAAAAATCCTCCCCTCCTCAATCCTCCATGGCAAAAGGCCCAAACATGACAGTACCACATTCTAATAATGATTGAGCACTGTACGAGTAGTCAATTGTATTCAGTGAATTCAAGAGTATGTGATGTTTGCTCCATTCATTGCAAAAAAGAGTGATAAGATGCTTATTATTCACTGCCATCATCTCGACTTGCTGACCATAATTCGCCATACAAATTACTTGCATCATTGATTAGCTATTGGAGGCGTAACGACTGAGTGGTTTGAGCCTTGTCCACAATTATTGTGTTTTTCTTAAGCAAGAAAATAACTTCAATTGCTTCAACCTACTCAAGTGTAATTGAATACCTGGCTAAAGGCAGAGTAAGATCTTGTCAGATTGCTAGTATGATGTACCTCACAAGCTGCTCTACTGTATACTCCTCAGGGAGTTGAATAACTCTGAAATGAAAATGGCCTGTTGGGGGAGAAAAGATGTAGGTCTACAGTCTGTGAGCTTACACTTAATGCAGGGATATGGACTATAAACCTATCTTTATCTTTATCTTTAATATAACACTTACTTCCATTGGTGAACTCTCTGCACTGAGTTCAGTGAATCCGACAATGTCAGAGAAGTAGATGGTCACACACTCAAACTGTTCTGGCATCACCGGCTGCTTTTTGATCAAGCGCTCTGCAACAGATCTGAAAAAAGACAATTTAAAACATAATGTACTCTGCAACAGATCTGAAATAAGACACAATTTGAAAACATCATGCACTCTGCAACAGATCTGAAATGAGACACAATTTGAAAACATCAGGCGCTCTGCAACAGATATATGAAATAAGACACAATTTGAAAACATATAAGACTGGGTACTAAATCTTGTTTATTATGTTAATGCAAAAATATGAATCGTAACTTGATTAGAAATAGAGTACATGTCCGGTCTAGCTTCATTTCTTTGCCAAAATATTTCAATGGACAGATAGTGAAAATTCTTAATATCCTACTAAAGAAACTGAAGTTGGGAGCTTAAAGAGATAAGGTTACCTAATCCCGAGTCGATGCAGACCTCAGATAACTTATCTCATCTGACCTCCTGGCCTCACAGAGATTAATTCAATAGCAATACTGTCCATTAGAACTTACAGCGGTAACATCCGCAACAAGAGATTTTTGGTCATTTTTTGCTCCTCCTTTAGTTCCACAGTCCTTTCAGCCACGGTGACCTCCAGGTTGTTGGCGTACCTCTCCATCCTGGCCAGCATGTTGTTGATGATGCTGGATTCTCTGCATGACCACATCGGCAAGATGAGAAAAGAATGGATATAATAAGTACACAAATTATTTTGGAAGTTTAACTTAACTCTTTGAGCCCGAACAAATATACACTGCAGCAAATAAAAATGATAAAATAGATAAGCAGCTTTCAGTGGAGTGTTTATTGTAAGAATGAATTAATTTAATGTGAGAGTACTTCAAGTTGGTCTTGTGATTCATTTGATACGCTGCTTTCTACGCTCGTGATTAATTCAAAACGCATGACTTCAAGAAAATGTCAACTCCATTCCAAACTCTGCTAATAACTATGGAAAGTTCTCTGGGCGTGAAGAGTTAAAACACATATAAGTATATCATTGGTGTCATTCTATAAACATATTACTACAGTATTAGTTTCTATAGAAGCATTACTCTGAAAACTAAAATTTACATTCCCCAAAGACATAGCTCGCTTTCTTATACATTTGCATGGCGTCACATGATGATGCACCTTAAGTTACCCTTAAGTTTTCCAACTTTTAAAATACTGCTGCATTTATTATTATCTAAATTGGAGTAAAAATGAAATTGAGATAAAATTGTAGTTATATGTTTAGAAAACAACGTTGACGATGCATATCACAGATTTTGTGTGCACAGCACTGAAACATGAGAGTAAAATGGTACTACTAGAGAGAATATGTAAACGAGAGACAGTATTCTATAAAAAATCTCAAATTAAGAACAAACTCTCCTGTGCTTCTGTTATATAGGATGCGAGTTTCAGTAGCTCCCTCAATCTCCATCACACAATTCCTTTCATTTTGATTTCAATAACTAAACAAAAATGAAGCAGTCTTGCTACTCACAGATATTTCTGCTCAACTGGCTTGAATTTAAGGCTTATTGTGTGCTTAAAGTCTGGCCGTGCCTCTGGGCTCTCTTGCCAGCAAGACTCAATCAAATTTTTGACGTCGCCATCACAGCTCAAGATACTCATATCCGGACGGAAAGGCGTTAATGGCGAATGAAGAAGTCTGTCAATCGTTTCTGGAGATGAAAAACAACGAAGAGGTATGAAGACCAAAACCCTTTTTATTTACTCAAACTGGATTATTTTGAAAAAAACAACAACAAACCATAATCATTCTGGGATTCAAATTGGCGGATTTCAAAAAAATAAAATAAAACCAAAAGATAGCAAAGACACTGATAATAATTTTAGTACAATTAAATCTAAAGAAAATATATAAATACCATCACCTCTTCTAAACTTATTTAAAACTATTCTAACAAAATGTCTTCTTATCTTCATTTTCAAGACAATAATTACATTTTAAATGCTTACTGCTAGGCTGCAGTAATATTTCAACTAAATGTCTGTTATTTCAGCCTTCAATTAGGAACACAACCACCCAGGGGAACCTTGGAAATGTTCAGGTCTTTTCAATCACCTTATGGGTTGAAGTTGAAAAGAATATTGTTATAATAGAAACTTCAATTTTGTTACCTTTGATCAAGAAAAGGATCGTGGATTCAATCACATTTATTTGTGTAACAAATGCCGCTTTACTTGAAACATCCTTTTTTTTACATTCAGACAAGACCAGTAGCAAAGCATTATATTTTCTGTTAGAGTGTTTTGTTACACCTTGGAAGGGTACTCATAAGGTTCAAATTTGCCTCAAGAAGATACTCTACTGTTAAAAATAATGCAAAATTAAAATCTATGGTCGCAAAGGATATACTTTAGGACAGCATTGGGATGATTTGAGCTTCTATTATGTAAGTATTTAAAGGATGGCCATGAGGTTGTTATGAGCACATTATCAATATCATCATGATTGGTTGGTAGTTGGCCTTTGACAGATGATGATTATGGACTGAGACAAAAGTTAGACCAAGAAATCAATATTTGTTGGTGGTCAGTAGGTCAGATGGTCACTCTGAATAAGTGGTCATTACATAATCTTGGATTGCGTTTACAAATTTAAAAATGATCACAGCCATTGATCTAATAAAACAATATGACAACAAAATGGGTAAGAAAAAATAAACCATGTCATAACTACAGCATTTTAAATGCAAAGTAAAGGTAAAACCCTCTGACATCGCTTACCTTTAGCAGTGAGTTCCGTAGGCCCCCACGGCCCCATTTTGCCATAGAGCTCGTACAGAGTGATGGCAAAGGAGTAGACGTCCCCTTTCTGGGTGGCACGGTGATTGACAGTGACGTGGAGGTTGCCAACCCCGCCATTGCTCATTTTGTTGATGTGGAGTGGCATGTGCTGCGAGTGGTGCTGACTGGTGCTGTTGCTAGTGCTGGAGGAACTGCTGTTGAAGCGACGATACAGCAATTCAGGGGCTGTCCACAGCAATTCTAGTGAAAGGAAAGACAAAGTAATGTCGACATAAGCATGATGTCTAAAGGTATTATTTTTAAGTATGTATGCATCATGTTATTTATCAAAGTTTTTAAATGTCAATGGATAAAAAGAACATTTTTAAATTAATAAAAGCATTTAAACAATCAGAAAACATGAACTTCTTAAGGACTATATTGAAATACCCTGAATGCAAACTGAATTAAGGGTCTGCAGAATTTTCATTTATCAACATAAATAGAATTTTGATTTGTCTGTATTCTTCATTCTCAAGAAATAGATTTTAAATAGATATAATTAAATACACAAAATTCTTGCAATTAATCAATACAAAATTTATGCAAACCAAAAAATAAACAATTTTTTTTGGTGATAATTTTTAGGTGCCAGAGTTTAATTTCTGATAAAGCATTGAATTTGCTCACTTTTGAACGTTTTTTCATCGTATGATATTGTACGAGGTGGTGGACCTAAGGCACTGAAACCGAAATCCGATAACTTCAGAGTCCACCGGCTGTCTATGAGGCAGTTGCTGGGCTTGAGGTTGCCATGGCACTGGAGGTCGCTGTCGTGGATGAAGGACATTCCCTGGAAGGAGGAGAGTTTCAAAGAGGAAATAATGCTGATGTTGGGCACAGGATTAGCATGCCATAATTACAGCTGGATTTACTGGGTAGGAGTGTTAGAATCTCTCTTTTAACTTGAAATGGTCCTCATCCAATTTAAACGTTGTATCATGCAGGTTTTAATTGAGTCCAAAGTACCCTTATTTCACATGGTAAAGTGCCCTTTTAGTATCGTCACACTTTGATCCACCATAAGCACTTCTCCCATGTAGTCTTAGTGGAGCACATGTGACATGCTGCTTGCTGTGTCAGACCGCTTGAGTAGAAATTACATCATACTTATGTAGGCCTACTTATGGGGAATTATTTTTTTTTTGGCGGGGGTAGGGGAGGGGGGGGGGGGAAGGGCACTGATTATTAATTTTGAATTGGGGTTTGTTTTCGTGTTATGGGAATTTAAAACAAAAATTATTAAAATGTTGTTGGAATTTTTTTTATTACCTTACTGGTAGGTAAGTGTACATTGGAAGCATCTTAAAAGTCGGTTGCATGCGTTAAGTGTACATTGGAAGCATTTTAAAAGTCGGTTGCATGCGTTAAGTGTACATTAGAAGCATTTTAAAAGTCGGTTGCATGCGTTAAGTGTACATTGGAAGCATTTTAAAAGTCGGTTGCATGCATTTGACATGTACTCACTTTGATGAGATCTAGTGCCAAAGATGTCTTGAACATGTCATCCAGGTGTGACGTTTTGTCTTCCAGGACATCCTGTTGGGAGAAGATCATGTTCAAGTTAAAGATAATGCATATCTTATCCTTGTTGATCCTACATAATGATGTTCTCCACTTTCTCGATATTACATCTTGTTCTTCTCTTTCCCCTTTGCTCATCGTCTTCTTTTCCTTATTCGTTTTTCTCCCACTCAATCATCTTTTTATACTTTCAGTCCACACATGAAAATATATTTTTAAATTCATAGTGCAGGTATTGGCTGAAACGAACTCATGATAAAGAAAAATTAATAAACTCATGCTTTGTCTTCTTACAAGGAAAAATAGATTTTCAGACATGTTTCAATACTTTCTTAACGATGTTGAGGATTCTATGTTATTCTTCTCACTAGAAACCAAAATAATCTACTTTTTTCTGACTACGGTATTTTTTCGTTATGGTCCAACGTGATACTTGCTTTTCAGTCAAACATGATACACTGATTTTTCAGATCTTATCCAATTTGCTTTTAAATGCCTTAAGTTAAAAAGATTACACCCGATATTTTATTCTGGCAAAAGATTTTGCACACTTCGAGAAGTATGTCAAGCCGACATATCAAAAACCTGGTTGGTCTCCGAGAATCTGTCCTTGCCACTGCGAAACAAAGAAAGTTGAGGTGGTTTGGCCACATCATATGGCACAGCGGAGGAACTGTGGCCGAGTGGTTAGGGTGTCGGACTGCTGACTGAGAGGTACACAGTTCAAATCCCATCTGCAGCCATCGTGCTGCGTATTTTCCTTGAGCAAGAATATTTACTTCAATTACTGCACTCGACTGAGGTGTAAATGAGGACCAGCAGGAGTTGGGGAGTACAACCTGTGATAGACTAGTGTCTTGTCCAGGGGATAATCTTCGATCGTCTGTTTCCCTTAATGCTACTGAAACCGGGATAAGCTTCAGCTCTTTGGGTCTGTCATGGCCTTGAAAGGATTTTACTCATACGGATGACAGTCTGTACAAGACAAGAAATACAACCAGGCACAGTTGGGGGAGTAGGCAGATGAGGCAGGCAAAGGAGGAGCTGGTCCAACAACCTGCAAGAGTGGACGGACATGCCCATGAGGGACATGTTGATGCAGGCCCATGACAGACCACCGTGAAGGTTTATCTCTGCTTCTTCAGTTGTCAAGTTTCCCCTATGGCAGAGGAGCCAAAGGATTAAGATATGATGTATACCGTTCAATCTTAACTAAAAGAATATAATTCCCACCACATCTTACAGCTGCCAACTTTCCAATCACATTTGCCACTTATGATCTTGTAAATTACAATCTTGCCGTCTCTGTTTCTCCTGTAGCTTTGGGTAAGGATATTTCTTTTTGGCAGCTTTCTTTTTTATGATAGATTTGCCTTGTTTGAGACTGTTTTCACAGCTCTTCTCTTCCTTGAACATCTTCTAGAAACTCAACATGAATTCTTTTATACAGAACCCGGACTGGGCAGGCATAATATGAGTAAAATTAGCTACAATCGTCTTATCTGGCATTTATGACTTAAAAAATATGAACGCAATAACCAAGCTAGTACCTTCAGACTTCCCAGGCCACAGTATAAAGACACTAGAAACACTTGTGGAGGTTCGAAGCAGGCTCCGATGAATCGGTTGATGTTTTCATGAGTCATCTCTTTACGCAGTTGGAGCTGTTTCTTCAAAGGCCGAGTCAATTCCAAATGTTTGCGAGTTAGCTGCAATGAAACAACACTAGTATTATTAGTATTATCATAAGTCTTATTGCTATTTTCATAAATTGTAAATCATGTAATTTCATTACATGAAATTATGCTTTTCTCATTTTTACAAATCATAATTATGTTGTTCATAAATCAGAAAGATAGAAATGCAAGAGGGTGCATGGGAAAATGTCAGAAAGCTAGGAAATCCCATAAATGAAAACAAAGAAAAAGCCCTAGCAAAGGAGTCCTCCTCCTCCTCCTCCTCCTCCTCCTCCTCCTCCTCCTTCTTCTTCTTCTTCTTATTCTTCTTCTTCTTCT
>JAUEKT010002131.1:0-10526 GCA_031762655.1 Doris verrucosa
AGGGCCCAAACCCAAATAAGGTCTCTAGGCACTTTACAACCGTAAGCATAGCGTTTAGAAAGCGTTTGCTCTTTCTCTTTCCTTGACCTTGGTCAAAGACATTAGAAGTAATACTTCTAAAGTCTTTG
Source organism: Doris verrucosa (assembly GCA_031762655.1). Lineage (NCBI taxonomy): Eukaryota > Metazoa > Mollusca > Gastropoda > Nudibranchia > Dorididae > Doris > Doris verrucosa. The sequence goes on from JAUEKT010002131.1 coordinate 129, forward strand.
ACCTTGGTCTTCTGTCAATCTAATCAAATTCATGCATTCTGCATGTAGCCGTGTATGATCATCGTCCATTTCGATAATAGGATAAACCTGCTCTACAGAGTCGGCCGCTGTTAAAACCGACTGGCACAGACTGTTGCTATAATCTCGATCTTATCCACGTTGGTTTGGTATCAATACAGTCGAAAGGACTTCCTGAATTGGTTTTGTTGTTTTTGTTTTTGTTTTTGTTTTTGTTTTTTGTTTTTTTGTTGTTGTTTTTTACAATAGGGTATCACGTTGATCCTTTGTGAATCTCACTAAAACGAATCGTTCTTTGAAGGGAATATTATAGTAATCGGTCATTTCGGTATCGTGATGAGCTCTCGTCTGCGCGACCAAAGACGGGTTTAACAAGGCCTAGATCTAAATCAGCCGTTTACTGAGGTTGTGTTGGGGAATTATCGCTTACCATCGCTACTTCTTCCACGGTGATTTTGTACCAATCAACCCGCTCACTCTAAAACATTTCGATGGGAGAGTGCAAAAAGAGGATAACTGCAATCATCAGATATCTACATAGTACGAGGCACATTGGGCACATTGACTATTCCATCATCAGTGTAAATTTCAAGTCTGTAGCTAGTTTCGTTTTGGAAATATTATACTCTTCTCAAGTTGCATTCAAGGACTGAAAGAAGAGTCGAAAAGAACTTCAACTTGATTTTTCTCAAAACTGCAAAAATGTAGATATGTGGTTCTTGCATTCAACCATCGATTTATTTTTGTCTTTCATCTTTCTTGGTATTAACAACAATAGCATTATAATCGTCCTCGTCGTAGTCGTAAACCCGTGTCGATCATATCAAAATATGACCACCTTTGTAACCAAATCGGGAGAAAATCCCACTGCGCCCTTAGAATCTCAGTTATCTCACTCTCATCTCACACTCAACTCATTTCACACTCAACTCATCTCACGCTCAACTTATCTCACACTCATTGAAAGCTGCTGGTGTTCGACGATCTGGCGATTAGAGTCGCTTTGACGAGGCTTATCGATCAAACTATCTTCCTGCTTTAAATCGGTCGTTATTGTTTTCTTGAAAAACATTGCGATCTGATGAGTAATAGACAAAGAGATTGATAGGGAAAGAGGAAGGCGGAGGAGGAGGAGGAGGAAGGTGGTGGAGGAGGAGGAAGGTGGAGGAGGAGGAGGAGAAAATGAAGAAGAAAAAGAAAAAGGATGCAAAGAAAAATTTATCATTCTCAATGCATATATCTTAAGTCTCATTCATTATATCCAAGGCAGTGTTACTATCTTAACAAAGACATTAATTTAAATCTACATAGACACCAAATTATGAAAATAATTATAGCATTTTGACAAATCCAGGAACAGGATTTTTTTCAGTTTTCAGTATTCACCTCCTTTTCATCTTGTCCAAATTTTTGCACAGCCCTGGCTACTTTGGCCTTCAAAAACCCCATAGACGTGATCCTGTCGACAAACGTTTGTGCTTCCTTAGACAGGGAGAAGTAGGGATCACTCAGTCCCACGGTCTGACTGGAGAGGCGATGTGCTAAGGCTGAGTTATCACTTCCACTGGGAGATGGGGCAGGAGGCAGGGGGCGGTAGCGATTCCAAAGCTTGAAAGAAAGAAAAAGAATAACAGTCAGTACTTAATGAAAGCAGCACATCAAATATGCAATGGCATCTAAAGAGATTTTCCAGCTTCTCAGGGATGGGGACATTTTAGTTCTATTGGTTTAGATGACTAAATATTGGAAAAGCAATGGACTTCATACTAAGCGTAGATAGGAAACTAAGCTGAGCAGCTGCTTGTTGTAATTGAACAAATATATTGCCTTTGAGATTATCTTCCATTACAACAAGCGGCCTTTAATTAGCTTGGCTGCTCGGCTCTATTTATTATGTACGCTTAGGTCTCATAGTAATTGTAAGGATTCCAAATTGATACAAATAAAACGATAGAACATCAGTTACATATTGTCACATATGATAGGTTCGACAACAGTTGTACCAAAAGATAGGTTCAAGGTTTTACTTATTGGCATTTTCATAATAAACAATCAATCTTTCATGATTTTAGTAAGTGTCGTTTTGTACCTGAAAGTGACGTCGCAAACATCACAGTATGGAACAATGAAAGTTCCTTTTTAATTCAAGGAACATCGAAATTACAAAAGAAACAGAAAAAAAACAACCAGCTAACATATTGTACAATGTCATAGGCAGCAATTCTTTAGCTTGGCTGACATTCACGCAAGTTGTTAGACTAAGGAGTGTGCCATTAATTAAGCCTTGACCTACAAATTACACATTGGTTTGTTGCAGATCAAGTTGGGGGTTCCGAGTCATAGGAAGGAAGTCCTATTTTTTCTTTATTACTTAAAATTCAAAAGAACATATCTGTTAGTCCATACCGATTGCAGTGATTATGGCAACGTTGATAACTGATTTTGGAATGTAATTGATCTAGGCCACTTACTGGGTTAGTTTTGACAAGTCTGAGCATAAATCCACACGAATAAGACATGACAAATGAACAAAAGAGAAAAATCATTGCTTTTCTAACATTTTTGTGTTACAGTCTGCAGACAGGTATCCAGCCATAAGTTATCTGACATGCTTAGATTTCCCGCCATAATCACAGGGAACAAAATAAATTGCTGTATAGGAAATGCACCATATTAAGGAGACAAAAAATGCTCAGGTATAAAGAACTTGCAAGGGTCCATTTTGTGAAACCTGTCATAATCAGGGGGCAAATTTTTTTAAATGATTAATAAGCTAGAATTTGTATCAAGTTTCAAGCAAGTAATTAATAACTGACATACATATAATCACTAAAAGTTGGGCGCTGATTTTAGCCCATCTGATATATACTGTCACAATTTCCAATAAAAAAAAAAGGTACTTTAATCCATTTGCTAATATTTCGACAAAAGCTGCACTCCAAGCCATAGCCTTCCTCAAATAGCCCTGAAAATTAGGACGAATTGGGAGAAATATGGCTTGACTGGGGTTTAACCACAAAAATGGTGAATTTTGTTGTGGTCTGTAAAGTTACTCATGAAAACATTTGTGAAGGATTAACGCTTTGTAGTGCCCTAGAATTCTTGCAAAGAATGCACATTCAGGCAACAAAAAAAACAGCAAAAAAGAGCATACACAGGATATTAAAAAAATCCAGTATTAATTCCGAAGAAAACGTTTCATTCCATGTCATTAGCATTGTTATGAGGATGTATATTTCACAATTCCAAAAATACTGATGACATTGTCATGTCATTTTGTAATTGTGAGTATTTATAAGTAGAGGATTTCCTTCCTAATTTTAAAAAAACATTAGGAAAAATAAATTGCCATTCTTTCCTTTGTTACCTGCTATTTAAGACAACAAAAATCATTAATACATGTGGTAAACAACTTTGCCTGTCAAATGCTGTTCTTGAGATTTTTCACTACCCCCATTTTTTTAGATTTGTCTTTCCTCTTTTGCCATTGCCCAATACATGGATTATTCTAGTAAGGACTATATGAAAGTAGAGAGGGCCCAAAATCACTGATTACACATCAAATGCAAGACCTAAAAAGTACAATTTGTAGGTAACAATCATTCCGGTGGCAACATAAAGATTGATAGCTGGTGAAAGAGAGAAGAAGGTTTCGAACTTGTATTACCACAACATGTATCATACTAAAGAAGATATTTCTGACACAAATACACTTCAGTGTTGCCAGAAAAACTTTGTATAAACCATCATAATATTTTTTTATTTTTTTTGTGGGCAAGATGAAATGTTATGATTTTAATTTTGAAGATCTCTAATATTTTTAAATCCTTAAATAAATGCAAACCCCTTTGTCTTCTTACACTTCCCAGCTGCTTATTGGAATCAATACTGCGCTCACAATGATAAAAGTAATCCTATCCTGACAAATACACACTTACTTGTGATGATGGTGACTGAGATGGTTTATCAGCAGGAATTGGTGAGCTGCTTTGTCCCAGAGACACATCTGGACTCTGAGATGCGCCATGCCACTCCATGCTATGTCGAGAGTATTGGTTCATCTGGCTGTTTTCCTTGTTATTGTCAAGGGAGCTGGCCAACGAAGGGCCAACAGAAGACCACATTTTGGCGGAATCGTCTGTTTGAGGCACAACTGCCGAAGGCTTGGGTAGAGGAGGAGGGGGCGCAACTCTTCCTGGCTTTAAACCATTGGATGGTTTTGCAGTAGTTAAGTTGCACTGGTCTGTGTTGAATGCATTTATGGTGGTAAACGGATGGGAAGAAGCAGGCAGCATGGAGTTTTCTCCTTCAGATTCTTTTTGAGATACCTCATTAGTCTGTAAAGGTCCATTTGCTACCGTCTGTCGAGGTTTGGGAATTGGAGGCAGAACTGGTTTGAAAATACCAGTCCCTTGAAATTGAGGAGAAAGATTTGATCCAAACGGATTACCTTGTTGTGTAGATACATTTGTAGTAGTGTCTGAAGAAGGATGTGCGGTGATACCATTCACATGTGTATTAAGAGAAGACGGAGGTTGAATCTGTCCTGTAGTAATCTTCACATATTCCCCAGCATCACTTACTGAAGAGTCTGTGCTGCTGGCCATATTTCCCCCCTTGTTAGAGTCAGTGCTCAATGCTGGACTTTCACAGCTTTGTGAAAAATTAGGATTCTCAAAGGTTACCCAATTATTTGTAGAAATGGGGCCAGCCAATTCATACACACCTTCAGAAGCATTTGTATCATTTTCTGATCCCGTGACCGGAATGTTCATGCCATTATGTTCATCATTTCGTTTTTCCTCTTTTCGCGAAATGGCAACCACATTGGTGGAGGAATCCAAAAGAACTTTAAGCTCTTCCATGTCGTCAATAGTTTGAAGCTCCAGGTTATCAAAGGGATCCGCCTCTTGTTCAAACATGGTAATGTCAAACTTGTCCTTTGAGGTGGAATTGGGAACCGCCAGCTTACTATTGACGGCATCATTCCCTTCACTGGCCTTGTTCAGTTGTTGTATGGGAGTAGGCTTCAGGATGGGTCCTGGCTTTGCGGCTGGTTTTGGGGGTGGAGGTCTCGGTGGAACATTCGGCCGCAACGGTTTGTTACCGGCATCACCCTGACCTGTACCCTGTGCTGTCGTGTCGCTGCCATTGGCTTTCGTATGGGATACGCCCTGGTTAGACGGGGAGCTACGGTCAGATTCTAAGCCAGTGGAGCCTTCACCACGTCTTGATGCAGCCTCCTTATGGGCTGCAGCAGCCTGTGCAGCCCTTTCTGCTTCTTCCTGTTTTGCTTTCTTTATGGCTTCTTCTCGAGCACGGGCCCATGCAAGCACAGCTTCTTCCGTCTCAAATGCATACTGAAAAAAAACACACAGAAAATTTTTATTAGATCAGACTCAAGACTTAAAAAGTTCTGTCTATACATATAATATATTCGAAACATATGCAGAATGACCATGACTGTTTCTCTGTATGTTCGTCTCTCTCTCCCTCCCTCCTTCCCACCTTCCCTCCCTCAAGATTTAAATGAAGATGCCTGATATAAATCGAGTGAGAAATTTACAATCGAATCATCACTTATGAATTTTAAAGAAGCCCTGGCAAAAAAAAAAATACCTGTATCATTTCTTTTTTGCAGCTCGTTAGGTAGAAAGTAAGCCTATTTTAAATTTGAGTATCTAAAACAGCAAGAACGTTGCTTGCAAAATAAGAAACAGGTTGATAAAGAAAAATCTTGTCAGGCTTGGTGAAATTTTATTCTCCTCCATAATCAAGATCATTTGGGGTTTAGGAAATTCAAAACTTAAGACAAGATTCTTTTAAAACGGGCCATTTTCAAGAATTTTTAAAAACATCAAGCCTGGTGTACAGACCCCATAAATGACAGCAGTGATTTAAAGAAAGACGGTCAAATATTGATTGGGTTAAAAGGTTAACAGAAAGATCCCCCGACATTTACATTTACACACGAATAAGTCTATACAGTACATACCTCCTCATTAAAAGCACCACTTCTACTTGAAGTTTCTAATACTGGTAAGCTTATCACCTGAGGAGCAAAGCAAAAATGCCACACTATAATAACATTATATAATTGATATATAAATGCAACATAATCATGACTCATTGCTAATCAGATTACCACATTCACTCCGTTAAAATTGCGAAATAAAAATAAATCATTGCTAATGAGATTACCACTTTCACTCTGTTAAAATTGTAATCTAATCCAATCCAAAGAGATTCAAGGTAGCGAATAATGGTTATTCACACACTTACAAGGAACATTATTGCTTATAACTGTAGTGACCACAATAAAGATTGCAAGGTATCATTACAGTAAATCATGACAGTAAATCTTCCAACATTTTTGGTGATTTCTTTTGGACCCTTATGATGGCTGAAAAATGACAAAGCTATTGGCAACTTTGAGTGAAAAATTGCATGACGCAGAGAACGATATTGCTAATTTTTGTACTGATTTCTAGAAATTAATTTTGATTGATAATATATCGAAGCTTAATCTTCTTTTAGCTGTATATCTAGATCTAGATCAGTTCTGACCATGAGTCTATGAGTCTAATCTAAATCTAGATCTCTAGATATCTAAACATTAATGGGCGTGTGGTGCATGTAGCTCTTTAAATTAAGTTTTTAGATCTAGATAGAGTACATAGATTGTTTACCATTGTGACATCATGAAGAATACCCTTCTGATAATGTTGTGAATTTATTTCTGTCTTCATTATTCTTGCAAGAGGAAATAGAAATTTGAAACCATCAGTTTCAACGATTGTATGGTAGTCTTGCTCTTTGCCTCCTAAAACTGGCAATAGAGTTGACCAAAGTTATGGATTAAAGCAGCTTTTGTTTCATATTTCCCCCATGTCCAGTTCAAACTGTGTCTTTTACTCTCAATAATCCTAAGGCAAACTAACAAAAAGACATTGTGTGTTGTAATCTTGATCTTTTTTTCATGTTAAAGCCATTACTTTTATAAAACTAGCACCAGCCAGGCTGTATTATTACTACTATATGGATTACTGCTAGTAATAAAATACTGCTTAAGCTTATACTCTCTATTGAAGACAAATCAAATAGGTATTAAGCTTATTAAAATATGAATCATAACGTATATTGAACAAATAAAATAAAAAAAATTTCACTTAAATTAATTTGAGAAATGAAGCAGATCATGTCATGTTTTCACCAATTTATATTATAATCATTACTTAATAAACAAGCAAATAAATGCCACTGTGACTTATCCAAAATAACTATTTTTTTAAACTTCCTGTTGAGTTTGTACAATATAGACAAAGATTTTCTAAATTTAAACCATTCAAACTGATGGTATATATACATTTGTAGACTTTTTTTATAATAATATAGACCTGATTGATTCAGAGGGTATAAACATTGACAGCATCACTTGAACAAATGATTCATGAACCTACACGCGGAGATTCGGTTTTAGACCTTTATGTTACTAACAAACCAGACTCAGTGAGTTCTGTACGTGTAATCCCTGGTATCAGTGACCACGACATCGTGGAGTGTAATGTCACAACAAATCTCGAACCAAATCGGAAGTTACCACGTACCATATATAAATATGACCGTTCCAATATGGATGGTATAAAGAAAGACGCTCAAAGATTCCGAGATTGTTATTTAGATGGTAACCAATCCACACGCACCATCAACGAGAACTATGCCCTTATAAAGAAACACTTGTCATCCATCTTGGAGACTAATGTTCCGTCGAAGCGTGTATCCGGCCGTCACACCAATCCTTGGGTCACCGACAAGATCAGGAGACTCACTGCTCAACGCTCTAACATGTACAGTAAGATCAAATCCCAGGGTAAAAAACCACGCGAAACTCCAAAATACATTGCGTTTGATAAGTTTGTGAACAAGTCCATTGAAGAGGGTTACGTCGTTTATATAAATAATATGCTTGACATCAATGCTAATCCCATGAAATCTCGAAAGCGATTTTACAGGTTCTGTAAAGCTCAGAGAACTGACGAGTTTGGTGTTCCCCCGCTCAAGAATCAAGGCGCACTCGTGTCAGATTCTGAGCAAAAGGCCAACCTCTTAAATGACCACCTATCCAATGCCTTCACGAGGGAGGACCTGACTTCCTTGCCCAATAAAGGTGATTCACCACATCCCAAAATGCCCGACTTTACCATCACAACCAATGGTGTTGAAAAACTGTTATCATCGCTCGACACAAGTAAAGCAGGTGGACCAGATTGCATTCCCACCCGCCTCCTCAAACTCTTGAGCAACGAAATAGCGCCTATTATAGCCTCTTTTTTCCAACAATCACTCGTTACGGGCACGGTACCAGACGACTTCCGGAAAGCCCTTGTAAATCCAATCTTTAAGAAAGGCCAGCGCTCCGACCCGGGCAACTACCGTCCCATTTCCCTGACCTGCATCTTATGTAAGTGTTTGGAGCATATCATTACCAGCAACCTCATGACGCACCTGGAATCAAACAATATCTTATCCAACTTCCAACATGGATTCAGAGCCCATAGATCCTGTGAGACCCAGTTGCTACTCACAACACATGACTTTGCCAGCGCACTGAACGAGAAAAAGCAGACTGACGCAGTACTCTTAGATTTCACCAAAGCATTCGATCGTGTTGCTCATCAACGATTACTACACAAACTAGAGTACTATGGTGTAAATGGCCACTGTCTAGCCTGGATTAGGTCATTTCTGGAACATAGAACTCAGAATGTAGTCCTGGACGGTGCCATCTCCGATGAGGTGGATGTAATTTCCGGAGTTCCCCAAGGTACGGTCCTTGGACCAGTGCTGTTCCTGTGTTTCATAAATGATATTTCCGATGGGCTAAACTCCAACATCAGGCTGTTTGCGGATGACGCCCTTCTCTATAGAACTATCGAAAATGAAACTGATGCCATTGAACTCCAGAAAGACCTAACGAATCTTGAATCTTGGGCCCGCTCATGGCAAATGGAGTTCAACGCGAAGAAGTGCTTTGTTTTGAACATCACTAATAAGCGGCAAATCCACCACCATGAATATAAGCTAAACAACATCGTGTTGGAAACAGTGCATAACCACCCATACCTCGGTGTTATCATAGACGATAGGCTCAACTGGAATGAACATATCAATCACGTTAGCTCCAAGGCAACCAGGTCCCTAAACTTTGTGAGGCGCAACCTCAGGGAAACTCCACAAGCAACCCGAGAGCTCGCATACAACATGTACGTGCGCCCACAGTTGGAGTACGCTGCATGCATCTGGAACCCCAGCACAGCCCGCAACGTAAACATGCTTGAAAAAGTCAACCGACGAGGTGCCCGTTTTGTATGTAATAACTACAAGCAACACGCAAGCCCCTCATCAATGAAGAACAAGTTGATGTGGAAATCCCTTGAAGTCCGCCGACACATCATTGACCTCTGTCAGATGCACAAAATTTCCCACGGAAAGTTCAATATGTCATTTGACAAAATTCTAACGCCTCTACCACGGCGTTCCCGCTCAAACCACCGAGCTTACATGAAAACATTCCAACCGTCCTGCAACGCCATGAAGAATGTATTTTTCCCTCGTGTCATTCCAACATTGAACCGATTACCATCTGCCATCGTCGACATTCCCAACAGCAAGACTTTCCGGGATAACGTAACGCAGTACCTACACTGTCACGAGCGGATACGTACTATTCGCCTATCCTCATAATGCCACGGCGCGAGGAGTAACTATTAGAACTAGAATTCATTTAATTTTATTCTTTTTGCTGTTGTTGTTGTTGTTTTCGTTACTTTAGCTACTATTGTTCGGAGAGACTTGAATGTACGATATTGCAAAATTAAAAATATCATGATAACCGTTCTGTTGAATAGTCTTCTGTTTCGTCTTCTCCAGAAACATCTAACGGTCACTCAAGAGTCGAGAGAAATTTGCTTTCATCATGGGTATCATTTCGATGGTTGGCAAGATTGTCCTTGTCTTGGTCAATCTTGCTCTCATTGTAAGTATATGATACACTAGAAGTAATTAGGTGCCTTTATTTATTTATTTTCTTTCAAAGCTGTCGGCCGTGCTCCACTCCTGCTTTTGTTCTTGTTCTGGGTATTCTAATTGTTTTGTCCTCGTTGTTGTTGATGTCTTTGATAGTTGTAGTAGTAGTCGTTTATTTGTTTTGTTCTTGTTGTCGTTGTAGTTGTTGTTGTTGCTGTTGTTGTAGTTGTTTTTGTTGTTGTTGCTGCTGTTGTTGTTGTTGTTGTTGTTGTTCTTTTTGTTCTTCTTGTTCTTGTTCTTGTTCTTGTTCTTGTTCTTGTTCTTGTTCTTGTTCTTGTTCTTGTTCTTGTTCTT
>JAUEKT010002242.1:0-15970 GCA_031762655.1 Doris verrucosa
TCCTATTGTTTTTGTAATTTTTTGCAATGACAAAATGGCAATAAACTTCATTCATTCATTCATTCATTCATTCATTCATTCATTTAAGCTACCGTATACATGTTGAGGTGATGAAAACTGAGATCTCTCAAAAAAAATTGAGATAAGCTTCTTAATCCCTTTTCAAGTCTGTCTTTATTCTAGTAATCAGGGAGTTAACGAAAACTGCAGGATAGTCAGCTAAGATATACATGTTGAGGTGACAAAAACTGAGATCTCACCAAAAAAAAATTGAGATAAGCTTTTGCTTACCTGAATAGCAGATCTTGTAATGATTGTATTTAGCTGATGATTTGATATACATTTCTCCAATACTTTGGGCAAAGATCCAGGACTGTATAATCCAAGTACTTGTCCTATATTAGACAAAGCCTGTATATAAATCAATATATTCAGAATATCGTTCAAATGCAAAGCTGTAATGGTAGCAGTAACAGAATAAAACAGGAAATGAGGATGCATGTGGCAAATTGACAAGGACAAGACAATGTTTGGATTTTAAAAAGTCGTATTCTCTACATCTGTTCTCCTCAAGCCCTGATCTGGAACAAAAATTTGTTCTTTAGAGATGAGCATAAAACATCTCAACTGTCTTTGAATATTGCTGAGATTACAAAGGTACAAAAGAGAAGAAAATTATTGTTTTTGTGAGTTCTTTCTCAGATGACTGTAATATTTTTGTTTAATACCTTTAGACCAGTGATAAGATCATTCTCCTCCGTAGATGTAGCATGTGCATCCATCCGAAGATCAACGTCCTTCTCACATTGATCCCCAATAAGAGTCTCTAGATTTCTCAAAACTTGGTTCATTAAAAATTTCAGCTGCAGAAAAAAAAAATGAGGGGGTCACGCATATGATTGTTATAAGATTGCTTTAGTGCTTCAGTATTTTGTTCCTTGTTCAATTTGTACACAAGGTAAACAATTTGTAGCACTTATGAAAATCACAGAAAATTCTCAAGTTGTATTGTATTTGAAAAAGGTACACCTTTTTTTTATTGTGTAATAATAATAAACCTAATGGTATCACCAAGTTCCTGTAATGTGGAGTTACACAATATGCATTGTCTGTTGAAAAATGAAACAGTTTCCGTCGTAACCATCAATCCAGTATGTTCTTTCTCTACTTTAAATATATGAGTACAAAATTATTATACAATAGCTTTTGCCTTTTGTCATTCAAGATACCACCAGAATGTTTAAGTCTCTTTGACTGTCATTTGTTTTACATCATGAATGTGTTTTTAGAAGGTAAGTTATAACACTTTCCACACTTTGGTCAATACTATTAAATCTGTACCAAAAGTAGAGCTGGCAAGACCTAATATGTAATGAATGAGTGCACCGTGCGGTCAGCGCCAACTAGCCCTTAAAGCTTTGTCTCCAAATATGAAGTCAAATCGTTTCTATTAGTTAATCATTTGAGTGTGAATGACAATATCAAACAATATGGGATAGACAACAATTGATCACAGGAAGAACTGATAGTGGGAGAAAATATGTCTATAATTTATTACAGCCCACCATATTCTCTGATAACCAGGTACTTCTTACAATAGAAAGAAATAAAAGAATTTTGACACTCTCTTCCCCAGCCTCTCTTTTCTGATTGGTAGAGCTTTCTGATCCCCCTGTTTTCCATTGTAGATGTTCCACTGTACTTTAATACTTCATAAAATTGTTTGTTTGTTATAAAAACTACCAATTTGTTTTGTCCAATATTAAAGGCTCTGTGCCTGTAGAATGTTGTATTTATCATAAATATTAGATAACCTTTTCTTTTCTGCGTTGTTATCGTTCATTAATTTGTGTTCTTTATTGCAATTACTTCCGGTTAACGGAGACTGATAATAAAAGAATGCAATGCACAGTCCAAATAATTTCTAAAAATCAAAGAACAAAAAAAATTCAAGAAATCTATACTTACCTCAGTTGTGGAAGTGAGTAAAATAAGATAAAAATTTATCAAATCATATATTCTTCTAATCAATAAGTTTCCAGACAGGGATGACTACATCTGCACCGATGATACACTGCTAATGAGTGCCTCCAGGAAACATAAAACTTTTTCCGGTTTGATGCAAAATATTAGAATTCAATATCAGTTGCTCTTTGTTCATGACAGCAATTCCAAGATAGTCAGCTGTAATGTAGTATTAACAGTATGATTATCTTTTAAAGAAAGATTTCTTCTACTTTACCATTGTAAAAAAAAACGCTTCATGTACTATGTACCATGTACTTCCTGGCGCCAAAATGCCTACTTCCTGTTTCCCTCACTATTTTATCGATCAGTCTATCTCCATAGCTCATGAGAGCAACATGTATACTTACTTCATAATAAAGTGATACCCAATTCAAAGAATGTCACTTCATTATAATGGTGATGAGGATTAAAGCTGTTTGAAGTGCACTAATTCTGGAAGTGCAGTGCTTAAATAATGTGTTTTTCCAACTGTATTTTATAAGTCCAATATGGCATCAATAGTTGGAAACGTACAAGAATTTGATGATAAAGTTGACACCTGATTGGTCAATTCAAACCTTTTTCCAATTTGTTGTGTAATCTCTTTGGAAACGTGAGAGCATCGAAGTCAATGATAACCAGCATCTTGAAGACATCTGACCACTTTGGCAATATTTCTAAAAAAATAAATAAACATGAAGTTTAAGGGAAAGGGTGCAGAAGTCTGAATATTTTTATACAGCCATTCTCGAAGTATATATTTTTTAAGTATACTGAAAACGGTAATAATGACCATTTCAAATTCAAAGACATTCATAAGTTGATGAGAATAACATGCCACAATGGTAAACTGAAGTTTTAATAACTGAAGAATGAGAGATAAATTACGGTAAAGAAATAAAAATAGAAGTTAGACAAATTTTAGAAAACTGGGAATGTTTAAAGAAAACAAGTTATCACAAGACTGCAGGGTCTCTAAAAGAATGATACACTCGCAACTTGCAATATCTTCCACTATCCGTAACACATTTCCCACACAATTGATTTCACATAGATGATGATTGAATTCAAAAGTAGAAGATAATAATGAGGTTAATATGTTGAAACTCGTAAAATTTATGTCAATTTGAAAAAAAAAAGATTTTCCAAAGAATGCAAAATTTTACTTTGAAATTCTAAAAGAATGAATAAAAATAAAGTGTGATCTTCACTTCCCTCATGTTTTCATTCGGCGAAATTGATTCATGAATCTAAATCAAGTAGATTAAGCAACAAATAATCAATTTTTAAGAGGCATTCAGTAGAAAATTTTAATGATTGTCCATCAAGATGACCTCATCCAAAAATTTTTGAACATAGATTTGACAATTTTCAATGGAAAACTTTTAGAAAGCCGTTTCAAACTTTCAAATTTCACAGTAGAGTCCAGGTGACATTGAGATCTTTACATATTAATTTAGTATTCATCACAGTAGGGTCTCCTTTGGGCAACCAGAAAAAAAAAAATCTTATGATTGCCACTGAGAAAGACCATTTTCGTGAAGATTCATGAATAGCAGTTGATTCCTAGAGATGCCGATTCTTTGCAACTCTGCATTCATTATGAAAACAGATAAATACAGAGGATGTATGATTTTTCTTTATTATTCATAAGAAATAAGTACTTCTTTAACAGGCTGGATGAAGCAAAATAAATTCCTGACGCCAGCAAAATCACCCCCAGGGATAAAACTACGTCCAGAATTTAAAAAAATATGTGAATCTTCATTGAAATCCATAACAGAAGTTATTGCAAGTTAAGTGTGTACCACCTTTTGAAGAATCTACGGTGGGTAACTTACACTGAAAAGGGAGATTTTATCTTGATTCCTTCAAACTTTCAGCCTTTTACTTTGTATTTACTAATTCCATGTGAGAAAATAAAAAGGCATTGACAGACTAAGGCAAAAGGAACAACTCACAAAGATAACTTGTGCTGTATCCAATGATGGCTGATAAAATAAACCCATGTTGAAGAGTAAATGTTTAGTCTCTGTGTCATCAATAAGGCCTTCTTCCAATGTCTTGACAAGGATGAAAATACAATCATCAGTGCCACATGAAATCAGACTATTCAAGAACACTTTAGCCATGAGAGTCTGCAAATGGAGTATTGAAACAATGATAAGAGAATATGATTTTATTTCAATTATTGTTGATTCTTTGCTGTTCTTTTTAACTCAATTTATTTCTAGTATCCTTCTTTACACAAAATCAAGCCATTATCTTTTAGGGCTCTTCTGGTTTATATCTCATTAAATCATCTATTGTAATTCAAGTAGAGCACTATTTCAGAGAATTTCTTTCAATATTCCTAACCTGAAAATGTAAATAGTTTTATAATGAATATTTCAAAAATCATATGTGAGTTCTTTTACTTTTTTTTTTTACTTACAAATATAGCACTTTTAAATAAAATAATATAATCTAACTAATTTTTCAATAATTCATTATTATTCTCACCTGCAGCACACTGGCACTGATGTCTTTGGGTATCTTGGAAAAACAACTGGTTGGTTGGTCACACAAGTAAATTGCCTCTTTCAAACGTTGAATCAACATCCTTCGTGATTGTCTCATCATCTGGACCAATTTCTTAAAACTGAAAATATTATTTATTTCCAAAAGCAAAGGCATTTGAAGTAATCTGCCCAAGAAGACATTTTCTTCTCTCTTTTTTTGTCAGTTTCCCATTTTACCTTTCAGTTTACAAGTTTTCAGATTCGGAAATAATTTTTCTCCAAACCTCCCTACCTTGATATTTTTTTTATTTCCCTCTGTAAAAATAACATCTTTAAAAAAAATTTCGCATTCCTTTAATATCTTCCTCCCGTCATTTTCTAAGGGCGCCACGCTTTAGTCTTTTACCTTATAAATGCATCTTCCTTGTCTTTCCTCTTCAGGACTATTCAATTATTATCTCTATGTCACTTGCCTCATTTTTGTTTACATTGACTTTTGATTTGATCACTATACACTTATTTGGCTACTCTGTTATCATTCATTCTGTTGACGTAGCTTAACCACCTTAATTGATAGTTTACATGCCATCTCTTTCAGTTTGATCCTTGAGCTTCTGATTTTGTTCCTTTTACTTAATTACTCGTCTCAGATATTTAATTTCAGGAGTTCCACACTCTACTGCATTCCCTACAGCCTTGTGACCAAGTTGCCTTGCTATAACGGACTATCGGTAAATAAACTACAACTTCAAAATATCACCCTCAGAAAAATAATTCTATTTTGACACAATGAAAACTTTTTGTTCAAAGAAGCTCAGATTTTTTAACTTAAAGAATTTACCTTTCTGCTGGCAGTGTTGAAATGTCAGAGTAATCATTTCCCTGATCTAGATATTGATGGACAACCTCTTCCAGCAAAGAATGGATCTCCTTGTATGAATAATGTTTTTGGCGTTCTTCTGTTACTTCCATCTTCAAATCAACACGTTTTCTTCCTTCCATACCTCGGTTCAGGGCAAAGGAGCTCATTCGTTGCTTAGACTTCAATCGCAGCATTTGACTTTCCATGGAAGAAAACAGACATTGAGTCAAACATATTTAACTGGACATTGATTTCTCATTACGCAACACAAGATATACATCACAACTTAAATTTCAATGTCTTGTTTGATAATAGGCTACATTTTACACAGTAAGCTTGGTATATTCAAAAATGATATCGTATTATCTTCATAATGATGTATAATACTTAACAAATTGGAGTTTTTTAAAGCACATGCTCAGAGAAAATAAAATCATTATTCGAAATCCTAAACATATAAATCGAATAGCGATGAAGGATAATAATCAGAATTGTTCTAATAGTCATCGCTTTCAAATAAGACACAATCGTGCACACCAATTGATTTCATCACAGTATATAACTATGAGGAATTTTCACGAGACCACTATGGCAAGACTTGTACAGACTCAGAGGATCCTTAAGTCTCTCATTCTAACCTGACCAGCTGTCATCCAGAGGGTGGATATGGTGAGAAATATAACAACCCACCATGAATTACATGTCCATCTACATCTACCTTCAGTTATGTATCTAACAAATGACATTTTGCTTAAACCACCTGATTGTACGGCTCCAAAACATTTTTCTTCAATTCTACTTTAGCCACTTACTTTTATCATTATTATTATTATTATTATTATTATTATTATTATTATTATTATTATTATTATTATTATTATTATTATTATTATCATTATTATAATATTATTATTATCATGATTACTATCATTATTATTACTATTATTATTATTATTATTATTACAATTATTATCTTTATGTGAAGAAGAATAAGAAGCAGACTGTCTTGCTTACCGTGCTTCCCTGCTTTGGCGGCCGCCCCTGACTTCATGCGGTGGACGGCCGCGTCCGGACCCAGGGGCGGAGCTGGCCAGGAGGTGGGACCTCCGCTGTTGTTGCTGTTGGTGGCGCTGTTGAAGAGCGTGTACTCGCCGCTGGCCTGCAGGAAGGGCGGGTCGATGACCGTGTTCATCAGGGACTGCGTCTGCGGCTGGGGGTGGGGGTGGGGGGTCTGCTGATGGTGCAGTTGCTGCTGCTGTTGTCGTTGTTGTTGTTGTTGGTGGTGCTTGGAGTTGTGGTGGTTGTGCTGCTCCCTGATGATGAAGAAGAACAGAAAGAAAAGGTTGACGTTTCGTCTAAAAGTAAAAAGTAAAGTTCCTTCTAAGCCTTGACAGAAACTACGGTACTAGGAGTATGGGTACAGTTGTGTCAAGATTTCTTTTCTCTCTATTCCTATGCATATTTGTTGTCTTTGTTGTTAAGGGGCTAATCAATCACTTTGTGTATTATTTACCCATGTCAATGATTGATTACAGAGTGGAAAGAACTAATGTAATCTGAAAGAGAAAAGACAATTGGTTTCGCTTTACTATGAGGTCAAACTCGCCAAGCAATGAGAATGGGGATGGATAGGAATAAGAAAATATCAAGTATCTCGTAAAAAGGCATCGATGTAAAGAAGAAACTGGAATAAAAATGCATCAGAACTGAATGACTCGTGGTTTTTCTTCATTGACTGGTTTTCATGGAAATGCGATACATGTTTATATTACTGTAAACATGCATGCTCGGCACTAAAAATTGTGAGAAAAGCATATATTACGACAGGTGCAGAGATGTCAACAACAGAGGAGCCAAAAGAGGGCCGAATGTGGAGATTTGGAGGGACAAGGGAAGAAAAAGAGGGATTTGACCAAACTACAGCCCTGCACGTATACCTCCTCCCCACATTCCTCGTCCTCACGGATTGCTCGTCCCAAACCCAATGTCCCGACTTGGCTCTTCTTTAATCCTAGTACATCTTTCATGTTTTCCTCGTCCGCTTTCACGGTTTCCTCGTCCCTTTTCCCCACCCACAGCACAAAACACCCAATGATACACGGTTATAAACCTTGCCTCAATGGTGGAATTTTGCCGTAACGTGAGCAAGATAACCAAGGGTGGACCGTATGCAAGCGATGTTCCATCTCGGAAGTGAGGCATCGTGGCAAGGCACACAACTTAGGACAGACTGACCAAGTTGTAGATCCACACACACACACACACACACACAATAGGCACCATCGTTTCTCCCCTCCACATTATGACCTGGCTCGCCTAACTAGCCTTAGGATACCCCACTCATCACTCTTGAATCCTCTTCATAACTAGAGTTATATTTTCCTTGTTTCACGCATTCCTCGTTTCACGGATTCCTCGTCCAAATCAGCCAGTCCCAGCAGGGACAAGGAATACGTGCAGCACTGTATATGAGAATGGAAATATATAAAATATGTTGTTACATGTGATGGAGAATAACTATCAATTCATGATTAAAACATTGAGAGTTTATAATACTATGTAGCACTGTTATAATTTCTTCAACTGTTTTGTGGTCAAAAGATTACATTTCATTATGCTTGGGTCTATTTGCATATAATTTTGCTTACTTAACTTTTTATGAAAATACAACATTTGTAAATTCAAAGAGTTATAATTTTATAGTAATTTGGGTCAGTAGTCTTTTTCCCTTCATTCCGTACATGATTTTCTTGACAATGTAAACCTGCTTCATCTTGTGAACATTAAATGTGGTAAAAGAAGAATTTTTGATCGCCTGAATCATAATAAATGAGGCTGTTTCTTCCCATTATTTTTTTTATTTATGAAGTTTAAATACATTTTTCTCATTATGATTCCACAGAGCGAGAACATGTCTTTTGACACAGCATAGAAGTATAAGAAGAATAGCAACGCTGTCCTGATTTTGTGACTATGACATCCATCATCAAACTCAGTGCCCTGTCAGGGGCCAGGGATGAATCACCCCCCTGTTACATGCTCCAGGTGGATGAGTTCCGTTTTCTCCTTGACTGTGGTTGGGATGAAGATTTTAGTATGGATTTCGTGCAAGACTTACGCAGGTGAAGAGACAATACATTTACTGCTGTGGTTGAAAAATTTATAAAGTTTTGGTACTTGTAATAATTAAATAGGGAAGGGAGAGAGATTAAAGATAAAGAATTTGTGGTTTTATTTCCCTCATATTTACAGCAAACATTGAAATCTATTATATTATAGGAATTGAGGAATTTCAACTGCCCTGATACTTCCAGATGCATGGAAAAAGGTTCCATCTTAATTTTAATTTTTAACGATATAAGCGAGTAGGGTGCAGCGTTTCAGGTTTAGAATGTTGTAGTTATATTGTGGACTGAGAAACTTGAATATTCCTTCAAGTGGTCGCTTTTTTGTTTATGCATGATTTTTTAAATGTTTTTAATATGGATATATTATATATATGTGCATTAAATTTGTATCACCGCATAATATTTAACTCTAAATGTGAAAATTAATTTGCATCTATGTGCATTGATGAGTATTGCACAGTACTTCAGCTTGTAGCAATTATGTATAGCACTGGGTAAAACATTATTATATACGCACCCACTAGTGCAGCTGCTGCTGCTGCTGTTCCCACTTCTGCTACTAATAATGATAATTATTCTTTCCTCTGCGGATGACACCATTTTCCAAGATTACGAATGGTCTATTTTATTTGTACATAGCCTCCAGCATTTATAGTTCAGGATGGTTGCTGGTGTCTTGCCTCTGTGTTTTTGCCAAGCGAATCATTTTTAAAATTCATTTTCTGTTAGGCCCACATAGTTAGTTTCCCGATTGTTTGTATTTTTTCACATACATGAATTGTGTCTTTGACAGAGTAACGCCCCAAGTTGATGCTGTTTTGCTTTCATACCCTGACCATGTCCACCTCGGAGCTCTCCCATATCTGGTGGGAAAAGGTTACCTCAACTGCCCCATTTATGCCACTGTGCCTGTCTACAAAATGGGTCAGATGTTCATGTATGATCTGTTTCAGGTGAGATATCTAGGCCTACATTCATGTGATCATTCTTTTTTTCAAATTCACATAATAGTGGAACAAAGCTGCAACTGTCACAGAACATTATTGCAATTCACATATAATGAAATTTGGTTCGCTGATACACTGAAATTTGCCATATTGTCCCTGAAATGGCCATATGGGCAAAAAAAAAAATGTAAGAAAACAAGCACTTCTCTTCTAACCAGACAAAACAGACTTCTCCCTGCTTTGTCAAAACACTGAAGAGCATGGGCCATACATGTACTACTGTATGCTTTGGAGATTTTTCAGATGTAAATCAATATAAACAATGCTAGAAACATTAACTCTTTTGGTCCCAGAGGGTTTTTGCCCCTGGCCCAAATGGTATAATTGTGTTGTTTTTTTACCCACCTACTCCTACAAAAATGTTAATTACAGAAAAAGCATAATAGCTAGAAATGTGAAACTGGTAGCAATTTCAAGGCAAATGTCTTGGGAAACTTTTGACATAAATTCAAATGTAATAAAAAGTACGAATGTCTTTATGAACAGATGAATTGAGCGCAATAAAAAAAATGCATAAATTTTCGTCATAAAATTTGTATATCAAACCTCAAAAATGCATTTTTTAGGGTATTGATGATCCTCCAAGATATCCAAATATTGAGCTCAGCATAGCAATCCAATAACAAGAAAGTTGCAAGAGAAACCCATGAATAGTTTCCACATTATTATGAGATGATTTGTTTCATAGTCCAAATATCCGAATTTCCGCGGAAAAATTATAAAATGATACCTACAAAGACTTTTCATGTGAAATTTACACATTATATATAGTAATGGGCGGTCTGTTCGGTAGTTTAGCACCGTCAGTTTTCCTATCGCGATTAACTGTGACCTAATTCATTGTTTACAGCGGTTCTCAGCTTCCCGGATATATTTTTCTTTTCTCTTCTAGATAGTATCAACTGAATATGCCAAACTGTATATTTTCGGTGAAATAATATTTTTTTTCTGGCACTACCAAATCGGGTCTTCTCGGTAGCGGAGGCTCTGCCCGGATATGATGGAAACACTATATTTGGTATTTTTTATATACAACCACCCTAGCTTTCAGTTTCGCTGTCATCACTAGAACTATCCACAGAGCATAATCTCAGAGAAGCAAAAAAGTTACTACCCGCTTTTAGTGTTATAAATGATAATCACTTTTCCACTCAAAACTGATTGAAATGCTGGGCATCATCCAGCAATATTTCCCAATAGATCCTTCTTCTCACATCATTCTTGCGCGTGCCCATCACTCTCTGCTTTCTTATAATTTTTTGCTTTGTATTGTAAGTCAAAGACTCACTGTCTCATCATGTTATATTTTGTTGCAATTTTAAATTTTAAAACTTGATTAGTAAAGAGGAATAAGTGATGGAAACCGACAAAGACAACTCGTGATATTTTGTTGGCTGACAGCCAGAAGTGACTATGTCCAAAATTTATATTTGGAGAAAAAATAGATTTTGGGTTTCTTTTTTAACTCTTTGGTTAAAGAAGTAACAAATTAATTTCCAGATTCAGAGTCTGTTAGTCTTCATAGGTTGTGGGAAGCAGATAAAAAGACTATAACAGATGCCTAATATCTTCCTTTTCTGGATTTTTTGAAAGTAGATTACTTTTTGGCTGTCAGCTGACGATTTTATCTGTGCAATTATGAGAAATAATCATAATTAGAATTTAAAATAAATTTCATGCTTCGCTTTCACCCAATCCTGCTAAACTATTTGCCCTGTTATGTAATTTCATTTTATTTTTATTTCAGTCAAGGCACAACAGCCAGGAATTTTCCAATTTTTCATTGGATGATGTTGATGTAGCATTTGACAAAATTATCCAGTTGGAATACTCTCAAACGGTGCCGTTGAAAGGTAAACCTTTTTCCTTTTCACTTTCTTCCAATTATGAGGAGTTTTAGCATGAATTGAAAAAAACAACAATTGTGGAGCGAGTAATGATAGATGATAAAGGACAATTAGTCACTTTTATCAATATATATACTCTCTTGTTTCAAAGTCATTTGTTAATTTTTCAAAAGTTATGGATGGTTGACAACCATTTCCCCTGTCAGGTTTGTTTTAATATTGCATGATTTAATTAAGTTTCCACTTCATTGGTGTAAAACTATTCTTCTTTAACTTTGTAAATAATATCAATCAGAAATATGCATGAAGCATATAATATGGAACATAAATACGAGCAGGCTTTAAATAATTTTATGAAGTCCAGAAAGAGATAATATCATAAGGAAATCATTTGAATGTTTGATTCATGATGCAATCAATTAATGAGAGAATAGGAAAACATAATTAAGTCATACAGAAGTGAAATAATCCAATCAACAGTTTCCTGTAATAGTAAGTTTTTGTTATTTCCCCTTAGGCAAAGGAATTGGATTACAGATCACCCCTCTCCCAGCTGGTCATATGATTGGAGGCACAATATGGAAGATTGTCAAAGACGGGGAAGAAGAAATTGTATATGCCTGTGATTATAATCACAAGAAAGAAAGGTATGCCCATCTTTTAGCAATCATATTTGATTTCTGTCATGTACACGCTTTTGCTGAACAGGGCATTGTTTCTTGTCAACCAGTACATTGGGGACTGGGTTGGGATGTAACCGTTCTATTCAAGGCAGGAATCACAAGAACTCACTTTTGTTTTGTTTTTTTCCTCTTATTTAAACACATAAAGTGTTTGTTTATTTACATGTTGAAAGAAAAGAGCAAATTAAGGTTTTGAGTCAAATTCTGACTGAGAACCTTGAATTGGAATTAAATTTTTTTTTCCAGTGGTCTATTTCCTTCAATAGAATTTACCAATTGTGGGGAGAACACCACAAAGAAAGTGGGTTTCATGTGAGAAAAGCGGGCTTGCTTTTAAATAATATTGAATATAACAAATGGCATTTCCATAGCACTTCAGCCTGTGTAGACAGGGTCTATGAAAGTATACACATTTTATGATGTATACATAGAACTGTAAAGTGAAAGTGCAAATTCTTACGATTGTTTTGAATTTTTCAGACATCTGAACGGTTGCCAGATGGATGTGATTAATCGACCAGCTGTGCTCATCACAGACTCTTTCAATGCTCTCTACATTCAAGCCAGCCGTAGACAACGCGATCAGCAATTGATGAGTAAGTCCTCTAAGTCTTATTTTACAGTTTCCCCATTCATTTGTATTGTTCTTGGCACTCTTTTTTGGCTGCAAAGGTTTTTGCTTTTGTTGTTCATGATAAATTTTGCTTTGTTATATTGGTATAGTATTTCTATTTCTTAGATTTTGTCGGATGTGGTTCTCATCTTAGTGTTAGCCTTTAAGTGAACCTGCGTATTTTCATTCACTGTGTCAACATTAGTGAATGCATTGTGGTTAATAAGGTCATGGCTAGTAGAATATTTTAATTTTGACAAAAGGGTGTTGAATGGAATTGAAACATTTTGTAAGTTGTGTAGTAAGCCAAATTTTCAAGTGTTCTTACTATGGGAAAGATTTGCATAGTTCTACATATTTGATGTGAATGAGTGTGAGAGTCGTCATCCAATGTAGTTCAGAAATCAATCAGCAGGTTCTAGTTGTGAGCATCAATCAACCAGCTATTCCTTAAATTATTTGTCAACTCATTGTGTCACCATAATGTTGTTACTCAAGTATTGTATAGTAAGTGTGAATTAAAATAAAAATAGAATATTGTGCATCACTTTCCAATCTTTTAGATATCTAGCCAAAGTTGTAGTATTCATCTAGCATTCAAGTCATAAAATGTTGTGTTGCCTGTATTCATCTCTTTTTGATCCTGTTTGATTCTGTTGTATGCGAAAGACTGATGCTGACTAAAATCTAATCATTTGTCCCTTATAGTTTGTATTTTGCAAGAACTATTATTCAATCTTACATTGGTCATCAATTTGAGCAACATATTGAATTTATTGTTTTTGATATTGAGATCATAGTAGACATCTCTTTTATTTTTGAGGTCAAATTTAAGCACATTTATTTTCTTTGTTCTTTTCCCCCCTATCAATTTAAAAATCTACACTCTCATTTTCAATTTTTTTTTATAGATACCATCCTCCACACGATGAGAAATGACGGGAATGTTCTGGTTGCAGTGGATACTGCAGGCCGAATGTTGGAACTGGTGCAGTTAATGGTAAGCAAGTAGATTTTTATCTTTCTCTAGCTTATCCTACACTTCATTATAAACTTGAACCACAGCACAATTGAAATAAGTCATAGAAATATGGATAAAATTTTTGCGATAATGCTTGAAACTAGAAATATGTACCAATTAGTCTCTACCAAAAATAAGTGACCGTCTTTCAACTTTATGAAAAGGAAATGGAATATCTCACAGTCTAAAAAAAAAGAGGTGCACTCTAAGCTTGAAATAACTTCTGCTATACTCAACTGATGGCTATAAATTTTCAAATGGCTCCTAATGCCACTGAGGGGATGACTGAATTCAAAATTTGAACACAATACTTTGAAAATAGTCTTGCCAGTTAAAAAAAAAAGGTTTGAGGATAATACAGAGATGCATTAACTCAAAAACAGCACTTGTCCTTCCTAAATTTCAGTTGGCCATCCATTAAGTCTGTTTTCAACCTTACTTCCCTCATTTATTTTTTCAAAAATCCATGTAGTTCAGTCAAACTCTCCTGGAGAATTTACTCTTCATTAACTAAGTTCCATATTTTTTGGACATATCTATTTGTTTTCACCATTTGCAATAGTCGATAAAAGTTGTGGCTGCAAGTTTGATACAATATGTCGTTCTTTTTCTTGACTTATCCCTCCAAATCTGCACATTTGTCTCTCTTTTGGCTCCCCTACAGTTGGCATGTTTGATAATGCCAAAATCTCACTTCCAAATTGTAAATTAGTGGAGAAGGATAAAATGGCATTCTGCCACTCATTTTTGTTCTGTGAAATGGATTTATGCACATTTATTTAAATAAATTAAACCATTTATAATCAATTGTCAAGAGATATCCAATACCTAGTTGAAGTTATCATATCTGAAAACCCTTGAGTACACCTTTAAACGTTTTCAATTGCGATGCCATTCAGTGACACAAGGAGAGCTTTGGTCAAGGGTTTGGGGGCGTCAGATTGATATCGATGATGATCATGTAATGTTCCCATAAAGTGCCACTTGAAAACATTACATTTGACTTGTTTATATTTTGAGATATCTATGAAGATTAGAGATGTGTTCCCTTTTTTATTATTAATGCTGCAGTCAATTTAATCTTTGTTAATTCTTCCAGACTAAAACTTGAAAGAATCCTTTTTGTTGAGCAAAAAAGTCTTATTCAGGATGAGAAGTAACCTTGAGAAGCCTTGAAAAAAATTAGGGCCTTGAAAAGGCTTGAAAAACCTTGAATTTTGGAGAGAAACCTTGAAAAACCTTGAAAATGACATGAACGAGGAAATTTGAAAGAATCAAATTGAAAAAGGTATATTTTTGAACGAACGCTTGCCGAGGGAACAAATTTGGACGTGGACCTCCGAATAAATTTGGCAAAATTTGCAACCTTGAATAAACGTTTTTGGACCTTGGAAAACCTTGAAAAAACCTTGAATTTTATCATGGTAAGTCACTTCTCACCCTACAACGGCAGGAATTGAAATTTGACCAAAACGTCAGACACGCTAATTTGTGGTATCACCGACCATTTGTTGAGTCGTATGCCAGATTGGATGTTTGTGTAATGAGTATAAGCTTGGAAACTAGGCCTCCAATTTTTTTTTTACGAGTGACACTAGGCTTAGGTTAGATTCATAATCAACCATTAGTGTTGCTGAATCTTAAATATAGAACTAGAACTAGACATGAATAGATTCATAATATGTCAAAGAGTACGTCCGCATAGTTAGAAGGTATACAACACACCATTTTGCCTCCACTAAAACTTTTTTTGGCATGTGGAATGCAAAGTGGATCTTAGTTTAATCAGAGAATTCATCATTTTTTTCAATAGTTCTGAAATTGTGAACTGGAAAATTGAATCTTGCACCGTTCAACCATTCTTTCTTTCTCTTCTCTCTGTCTCTGTCTCTCTGTCTCTCTGTCTCTCTGTCTCTCTGTCTGTCTCTTTCTCTCTCTCTCTTTCTTTCTCACTCTGTGTCTGTCTCTCTGTCTTTTTCTTTCTTTCTCTGTGTCTCTCTGTCTCTGTCCCTGTCTGCCTCTCTGTGTCTCTGTCTCTGTCTGTCTCTCTGTCCCTGTCTCTGTCTGTCTGTCTGTCTGTCTGTCTGTCTGTCTGTCTGTCTTTCTTTCTCTGTCTGTGTCTCTGTCTGTCTCTTTCTTTCTTTCTCTGTCTCTCTGAGTCTTTGTCTCTTGTCTGTCTCTCTGTCTCTGTCTGTCTCTGTCTGTGTCTCTGTCTGTCTCTCTCTGTGTCTCTGTGTCTCTGTCTGTCTGTCTGTCTGTCTGTCTGTCTCGGTCTCTCTCTCTCTCTCTCTCTCTCAGATC
>JAUEKT010002243.1:0-10526 GCA_031762655.1 Doris verrucosa
AAGCCGTCAACTCCGTTTGCAGTTTGTCGAATTTGCCTCGAAACCAATCATGGGCCTCCTGTAGGTGTGTGGAGATCTGCGGGAGAGAGAGAGAGAGAGAGAGAGAGAGAGAGAGAGAGAGAGAGAGAGAGAGAGAGAAATATATAATTTGACGACCGTAGAGATGGAAAAAATGCATACTTAATTCGTATATATATCATACTGGTTAGCATCTCTTGAGTCTGAAGCATGCAAAAAAATAAAACTGTCACAGCAATAATTTGCGATTTTCGGGTCCCGTCTGGGATGCTGGGATTCTGGCTGGAAAGTAGGACGATCCCAGTAAAACTGGGATGATTAGCAGGTACCTTAATAAGTAGCCCAAATCTTGTTATCACCAATTAAGACTTTTCCCAGATATTTGTCATTCAATGCGCTCACCATTCATTCTGAGAAGACTGTAGCAGTGGTGTGCCGACTGGGGTCCCGTGGCCAGTCCCATCAGCATGTGGATGTACGGCAGGAACAGGGGTGCCGGCAGCAGATCTCCTGCAACTCGGATGAACTTGAACAAAGCAGTCTGGAGATACAAGATGGTCAGTTGTATATAATAAACCTTTCTCTCGTCAGTTCAATACAATATCGAAGTGTGTAAAGATATTTCTTACCACCGTGGTATTGCCTGCCACTGCAGGTCTTACTCTTTTTGTGACACTTTTTGAGATATTTTCAAAAAACTTATCTTACAGTTATCAAATTACAGTAAAAACATTTATAAAATGAGCTTCTTGTTTGTCCTTATTTGAAAGACAAGCCTGCCACCCATCTGCAATTATCTCAGGGTGGCTGAAGAATAAACAACTACACCTCATAAAAAGAAAATATTCAAAGTAAATTAATTTCGACTTGACTTAGGAGCCTTCCGCTGTTTGGTCAATGGACCTGACTACCTCGGCTGCCTTTGCAATCCTAGCTGTGTATACTACATTACTTTAGATTTTGTGCAACTCCTGAGAACACACTCGCCTCATGTTGCTGGCACTTGTGCAGTTCACAGGAAGTTAGCATTGTTTACACCAATTGCATTAATAGGGAATGTAGGCATCCCTATCAAAAAATTACAGCTGACGGATTCCATGGACCAATTCAACTGATTTACTATTTGGGGTGAAATTTGATAGATTTTCAAAAGGATGATAAATAGACATGTAGGGTATCATATGAAAGGGAATTAAAAGCCCTTTCAGAAAATCAATATATCGTGAGCGTCAGATTGCTGTGAGCTGTGTGACGGGTCGAAGAAGTTGTCCCCCTTGGAATTTTATCTTAAACGTATTTTAGCTTAATACACCACCATAATCACCTTTGCAATCTTTGGTATGAACTAAATTGTGTTTATATTTAGAGTAAACAGAGTGAAATGTCATACATACCAAGAAAAATGGTGCCAAACCTGGAACAGCAAGACTGGTGGGCAATGGAGTGATCTCCCCTTAGTTTCTGTATCGATTCCGAGAAATTGCAGATTTCATGCCAATGAACTTACCCATGGCATGTTTGGTATCATTTTAAAGCATATTAGAAGATACTTCATAATAAAGAGGAAATCTTGATGTAAATGTGTGTGTATAAATGACAGAATAAATTCAACATGCAATTAACAATTATGCACATCACGACACAAAATGTAATTGACACAAAATGTAATTGACGGCGAACATTACCATTATTGATAAAATAACATTACAATACAATGATAACATGTAAAGAAAAGGCAATAAGAGGATCTATAATTTCAACTATTTATTTATGTATCAAATATAATAAAAAAATTAAAAATTCGGCGTTAAGCATCTTGAAAAAAATGATGGCCCCGATTATTAATGACAGGAGCGGCCAAAACTCTCCACCTAAATTTCTCTGATGTGTCAGGGTGAATGTGTGATGTATCACCAGATGCCATCACAAAAGAACCTGCTGGGGTTTTCTTTAAGAATTGAACATAAAAGAAGTCGGGGAAACCCCCCTCGGGTCTGTCAATGACCTGGAAAGAGAAAGATTACCAGAAGTAAGATTTATGTTACAAAGTGTATAGAATTGATAAGGCCTGAAAGAAAAAGAACTTGATTATTAGCTGAAATACAAATGGAATACAGGCATGTAATATACTATACACATCACAAAATAGAATGCAATATTATTAAGATAAAACTTACCACAGCTTTATATGTCCGTTCCTCAAAGATTTCTCTCTTCTTGTTCGTGAGGACCTGGCCGATGATCTCTAACCACTGGCCAACAGAAGGGCAATCAGAGCTGGATAGGAAGTGAGAGGGGAGATATTGACATGTGTGAGATGAATTGGAAATAATGTTACAAGATGCATTGTAAATATGTTAATAATAAGGAATATTCCACACTGTAAACATACTTTGAATATTCTGGAACGGCAGGCAAATGGTCTTGCTCTGTCTGGTCGGCCAAGAATGCCTCATCTTGTGGGGCACTGAAAATAACCGAATGAACAGAACATTAATCATTTACTGTGGTAATAATATACACAATTAATGAGAGAGAGAGAGAGACAAGACAGACAGACAGACAGAGAAAGACTGAGACAGAGAGAGTGAAAGAGGGAGAGATTGACAATGAACACTTACCCTGGTGTCATTTTGAAGAGCTCCAGAGGCTTAACATAAGCCTTATTGATGCAGCAGGAGGCATCATCCGCTCTGCACCCAGAGCAAAAGCACGAATGCCTTCTGGCACCCACACAATACTTTTTTTTTTTCACCACTTGGTGAAATCCCCTGGTGCCCGGGATTGTGGCAATATCGACCTCTGGCCGGTCCCTCCTGATGTCCTCAACAGGAATGTACACAGATGAACTAAAGGAAGGGAAAGAAAAAAGGAATAACCATTAAAGAAGTACTACTAATAATAATAAATGGCATTTATATAGTGCATAATCCCATAGATTACAAGCTCTATGCGCTTCAAGTAGAGAAAAATGGACAAAAGTAAAACATTTAGGGAAGTCAAATGTACCGTTCATACATACTATTTCTTTAAGGGGTCTTGCTTATATAAGGCAGCAGCAAAGTCAGCCATATCTTTGGCATGCCTAAAGTTCTGTCCCGAGGCACAGGCCTTTCCCAAGGCTTGGCTAAACCTCCCCGTCTCCCCATCTGACTCTCCTTTGCCATGTTCTGAGCCAAAAAAATGGCGTTCAGTGGGAAGAGGGTAGAGGGAGAGGTCAGCAAACGTTTTCCGTCCCTGAGAGTGAAAACAGAAAGAGGAAGTATTAAGGCAAGCTTTCAATATACACATACATACATAAATACATAATATTTACATTTATTAACCTTTCAATGAAGGGGGAGGGGTTGTACAATTCTAACATCAAGAAATATGAATACACCAACCTTGTACTGCGAAGCCGCCCCGTCGCTCCATATCAGAACTTCCGTCACTTTCGTGGACGATGAAAGGATGGCTACCGCCTTCTCGGTGACGGTGTTCACATGGTGGGCATCATGTTTGATGTCATCGGAAAAAAACATGATGACATGCCGCACCAACTGCCCATCCTGGTTTTTGTACCAGCATACTGATGGGTGCATTGAAATTTGCTGCTTGCCAAAGAAGGCAGATTTCACCTCCTTGCTGTATGTGGCAGTCCGGTTCTTTGCAAAATCCTGCACCATTAAGAGTTGACCTGAAAAACATTTAAAATAAAGTATGATTATAATTTATGTTTTGTGTATACAATATATTGAATATTTCATAAAACTCCAAATAAAATTTATACAAGCATCAATGTGTACCTTGCTGCAGGGAATTCTTGCAAATGCCATACTGGTTTTGCTGCCAGTATGCATTAAAAAGGTGCATCATGAATGATGAGCCTTTAACTGGCTCATAGAGGTCACCAGCCATCTGTGCCAAAAGATCACTGGTGAAAGAGAAACAAAAAAACATCATTGTATAAGAACATTTAAATTTAAGTGTATCTCAATTGTAACCAGAAGCAAATAAAAATGTATTTGAATTGCAAAGTTTAGACTTCCATGGACTTACTAGACTGTCCCGCTGTAGTCGAAAACATCCAGCTTCAGGTTGGAATGACCGTCAGCTGACTGTCTCGGCCGCCTCTCCCAGTGCATCCATGTAATCGCCTCGTGGAAGATTTCTCTGGCTGCCAGAGTGAAGGGCCGCAGGAAGTCCTTGCATGCGATGCATTTACCTATTAGTGACATAAAAAAATATACATATATATAATATATATACTTGAGCATATAATTGAGAATTGTAAATTACTGTGTATAGATAAATAGGCAAGTGAAATCTAGTCAAATAAAATGTAGACTAACCTTCCACACAGTCCATCTTGGGCCATTGTCCAATATATGGACAAAGAATGTACTTCAGCAATTTACCCTCGGGTGGAATTATGGCAGCCTTCAATTTCCTGTTCAGGGCATCAATCTTTAGTCTGAAATGGCAGTAAATGTTCAATACTGAAATACATGTACAAGGCAGAAGGAGGTTAAATAATAAGAATAAAAATATTGCCTTGAAATACAATCATGAACTTTTAAATGTAGGTCTTACTTTATGTTGGTGCAGCAAATACATAAACATGTCTCCACCGCGACAGTTCCAATTCTCCGGACATTTGGGGGGCGAAGACTCGAAAAGAGGGCCCTCGAAATATTCTTGCCCGTCTCCTCAAGGAATGCCCTGTGCGCTGCATCCAGGGTCATGATCATAACATGACCAGGACCATGTTTGGTCGCGTAACGTCCATGGGGCAGAACACGAGAAATATCTGGCCTCAGATAGAACTTCTGTGGATAATATTAATGAAACGAACAAGTTAACGACCTTCCATCTCTATCACGTAAGTATTATGATTGGACTTTTACAGGGTGATGGCGATTTATAAAAACTGAGACTAACCGCAGCATCCTTTTTCACGAGAGCATATCTCGACTTGCGGAGCTTCACAGCTATTTTGATGAAATTGCTTGTTGCCTCATGGCCAGGTTTTGGCAACATTGTCTTCCTCCTGCTAGTAGGAGTCTTCTTAACAGCAAGACGCTCTGGAACAAAATTGAAGTTTGAATAAGAGCATTGATTCACAGCGAGAAAGATGGCGAAATGAAAAATGAATCAGTTTAAAGAACAACATAAAAAACAAGCTTTGTCGGAAAAGGATATATATTAAGAAATCATAAATGAATGAAAAAAATGAATTTTGTAATATTACCAAACAGCACATCCAGGTTCCTTTTTCGCTTTTGCGGAGTTCTCCTGAGAAGAAGGTTGACAGTTACAGCCGCTGTCTCCTCAACACTAAACTGCCTCATTGTGCTTTTGACCTGTTGGTGTGGAAACAACAAGTACAAGGTCATAAAATAAAATAATCAGTATAAAAACAAAAGTAGATCACACAAGTTAACACTTCATTTTGAACAAACCTTCGACAATGTGTTGTAACAGTGTTGCCTCAATCGATCGCGTTTTGGTGGGGTGGCTGGAACATGGCTTGCTGGGGTGGCTGTATCATGGCTTGTCCCTGGGGCATTAACAGATGGAGCACGAACTCGTGTGTCTGGGGTACTCGTTGCATTGGGAGTTGTCTGTCCAATCTGCCCTTTCTTCCGCAGCCTAAACTCTCGCATTTTTGCAGCATGTTTTTTCTTGTCTGCCACTTTTTTCTGGAGAGTAACCAAAAAAAGATGTACTTTGAACATGATACATAAAGAAGCAAAGCCAAAACTAATTATTAAGTTGCCTGTAGAGGTAACTACCTGTTTCGACTTGGAATGGTACGCCTCCCTCCTCCTCGCATTTCGGTGCTCCCTCCTCTCCTCCAGGGTCATCCCTTTAAGGCTTACACGTGGCTGTGGTGAGACGCTGGCAAGTCCTGTCCTTGTCTGCCGACATGTATCGAATTGTTGCTTTAGTCGGCTACGACGACTTATCTCTCTGAAGAGATGAAGAAACACAAATGAATTTGAAACATGCTTCTTGTACTCAGCAAACTTACATGATAAGTGAGACTTTTAAAACATTGCTAACAAGAGTTTTGTTCTTACCTCCGCTTAGCCAAATAGCTTTCTTTGTCCAATTCTGCTGCCCGTGTCCCAGTAGCCCAGTGTTCTCTCATTTGGTCTCTTCTCTGTTTCTCCCTCTCTCTCTGCTGCTGGCGCAATTTCTCATACTCCTCTGGCTCATTTTCCATTAACCAGTGCCTCCGCAGGGCACTAGTACTTTTCCCTTTTGCTCTTCCACCTTCAAACATCTGACAGAGAATATATGTAATATTTGAGGTACTATTTCCAAAAAAAAGTAATTGAGAAGAGAATGCGGTTATTATGATAGATTTAGTGTCGAAAAAAAGTAAAATGATATTGCTAAACCTAGATATCTAGTTCCTTGTGACCAGACTTACTGAAATTGGTGACATAAAATAAAGCTCAATATCAATAAGTAAACATATCATGAAGCATGAACTTTAGATCTAGATCTATGTCTAACTATAAAAACTAACTCCTGCATGTCCATAACTTCACAGTTCATACTCATAGAGACGCTTTTAAGTTTAACAAATCCAGGATTGCTTCATATATATATATGCATATTTTACTAGAAAAATCGATCTTGGAATCTAAATAGAATCTAGGCCTTAGATATAATCTAGATTCTAGGCCTAAACCTCTTTCTAAGCTAGAATTAAACCTGCATCCAGATTCAGACCTTCAAAAGAAACAAATACTTAAAGTAGTAAAACCACTTACCATTACAAAAAGTCTGGAAGAAATGGAAATCTAAAACAAAAGCACACGCAATAACATGCCGTGATGGCCGTAAGCGCCTGCGGTGACCCGAGTGACGGACGAAGTCTGGCTGCGTGGGCCGACAGTGCGAAAACGTGCCACAAGTGATGGCCTCCGTACGACTGAGAATATCCGGTTTAGATTTTGTGATGGCTCTTCGCAACTGCGTCAACTCGTGGGCCTAAAATCCATAGAAAATGCACTAAATCCTGGAAATATCACAGAAAACGGTGTGTTTCTTGTAAACTCAACAAGAACCTTAATTGATAACAACGATTTATCATTGGATGAGAAGAATTATCGCTACTTTGTTCTTCTACGCCGATTATCGCGACTTTTCACTAGATCTGGATTCGCAGTCAGATCATCGCAGGCGCGGCCGTCACGATCGATAAAGAAGAAAAAATACTTACAATTTCCAAAGAAAAGAGAATAATCCTTTGTCACAACACGCAATAGATTGACAGAAATGCTCAGCACGAATTTCACCTTCACTGCTCGCTTAGATGCGGAGAAATGAATGAAAGCGCGGCGATGACGCAGGCAGGTTCGAGACCATCACGCGTGACGAGATTTGGAAAAACATTCAAAAATAGAAAAATACGGAGCACATGACGTCATTTCCTGTTTCTTCACAAAGTTTAAACTCCATGGCACTGTCACAAAACAAGAAGCTGATAGGAAACGAAATATTAGTGCTCTTTAGGGACAATTCACAGTCACACCCTCGCGACCGTCACGCCACTGGTAAATGACACAACCAAAAACGATGTTTATAAAACAACTATGGGCTTATTTTTTTTCTTTTTTGTTTTTAAACACACTCTGTAGGGCTGAAATTTGAGAAAAGTGGTAAAATGAGACTGATAGGTCAATTCTCTTAGATACCAGCCTCGAATGAAAAATTCATGTAATCAGAGTAAATGGTGTGACGGCCTTTTCATGACTGAGAAGACACATTTGACACCACAGATTACACAAAACACATCAAAATCAAAATTTGTTGCATTTGTAGTTTCTTCATTATAAGAAATGCTCACATACAAAAATAAGACTAGTTATGATGATTAATAACATTTTTATTCAAGATTGTGTGAAATTTATGCCTCAGGTTGAAAATCCATGGAATCCGTCTTATATACACCCTTTTTTCCTCTTATATACACCCTTTTTTCCCTCTTATACACACCGTTTTTCTCTGTAATGTACACCATTTTCTCCTCTTAAATACACCGTTTTTTTGCCCTTATATACACCAGGTTTTTTCATTTTAAATACACCGCTTTTCCCTCTTATATACACCGATTTTCTTGTTATATACACCGTTTTTCTCCTTATGTACACCGTTTTCTCCTCTTATATACACCGGTTTTTTCCTCTTATATACACTATTTTTTCCCTTTTGTACACACCCTTTTTCTTCTGTTATTATATACACCGTTTTTCTCCTCTTATATTCACCCTGTTTCTCCTCTTATATGTATAATACACCGTTTGTTTGTTTTTTAATACAACCTTTTTCTTCTCTTATACACACCGTTTTTCTCCTCTTATATACACCATTTTTCTCCTCTTAAATACACCGTTTTTCTCATCTTGCATTGTCCACGCAGGTGTGTGTTTCAATCATACTCTTCTTACTCGCAACGGTGTGTCTTGAAGCAAGCGAAAGAAGGCATTGCGCATGCTCAGAAAACGGTGTATATTTACGGCCATAGTCGGTGCACCGAAAATTTCGGTGTATAAAAACACTACGTTTACTTTTAGCATCAATCATTGAACAATGCCATCATATATTCTTATTTACCTTCCTCCAGGCAATGATCCGCAATGTTTCAGAGATATGATGAAATCTACAATTGCCATTTGTAATACCATAGAGTCTAGAGTTGTTTGTGTTTTTGTTTGTTTTGTTTTAAATAAAAACAAAACACTTCTTGCTGGCGAATCATTGGTGCCTCTTACCATAGATTGGAGAGGAGGGAGACTGAAGACAATGCCAATTAAGTTTATGCAAGTAGATATTTAGGTCTCGTTTAAATGTGTCTGTGTCTATATATACGTTGTGTGCATAAGAGTATTGAGCGTGTGAAATGACAAAATATTATCAAGTAGGCCCACATCTAAGCGTACATAAGATGTAATATAAAGCCGAGCAGCCGAACTAATTGAAGACTGCTTGTTGTAATGGAAGATGCTCTTGGAGGCACTTTTTTGCTCCATTACACCAAGCGGCCTTGAATTGGCAGCTGCTCGGCTTTATATTATATGCATGCTTAGGCCTACATGTATGACTGTCATGACTACCATTTTTTTTTTTTATTGTTTCACTGATAATTTTATTGCTATTATTTTTTACATAATGAAAGCATGCGTCTCCTTAATTGATAAGCCTGTCATTTAGTTATAAACTTTTTGAGGTGGAAAATAGGTAGAGTTGTGACTTTGTTTTTGCAACATAACCTGATTTGATTTGACATGAGCCTTTATTGTCCAAACTTTAAACTAGTTCACTTATTTTTTCAACATGTTCTTTTCTTTTTGTTGATCTTTATTCAGATAAGAGTTCCTGTTTAACCCACCCAGAGGCTGAGATGAAAAGAACAGTCATCATTGGCATTGACAACAGTGTTTGTGCAGACAATGCATTTGATTGTAAGTTATTTGCACACAATTATAAATAACATTATTTTAAGTAGGCTTGGGCACTGCTCACTTCCTGGATGAACATGACCTTTGAGCATTCAAGCGGTTTTCTCGCTGTGCTCACCATGCTCGAGCACTCGCGTCTTTGATCATTTTGACCTTGATGACCCTGTTCATGTTCATTATCAACCCGCGCTCTGTGGAATTCTCTTCTGAAGCACATCAGGGACATCAGACCTGCCGAACATACGGATTACATCCGAATCATTCGGATATTTTCTCGAAAATCGCCAACATTCGGATATTCGGATTCGCGGCTTTTCCATTCGGATTTTTGAATGGCTCGGATTTTTTCCGTTCCACTGATACAAGTTTTAAGCTTGTCCGGTAAAATGTACTCACATTTTCAATTTTTAGTATCCGTATCGCTTAAAATTTTCGATCGATCTTCACCTCACATTCATCACTTATATATCGTTTGTCGATATCTTTTGTGAATATAATATGAGTACACCAAAAATGTAGCGCCGATATTCTACACAATTCGACTCAATTCGTTGATCTTCTTTCACTTAAAGTTGTCTATTCGACTTCGATTCGACAACATCTACTATCTAGACAGCTCTAGCGTATAACTCTACTTCGTTCTTAACAGGGTCACCACTAGGTCGGGAAATCGGGAAAAAGTCGGGAATTTTGTGATGGGTCGGGAAGTAGGGAAAAAGTCGGGAAAAATGAAATGGTTAAAAATTTCATGTGGTGTTGGGATTAATGATCGATTTTGATCACGTTTACAAAGGGAAAAAACGATGAGCATGGCTGTATTTTACCTTGAAGCGCGTGAAACTCTCTTACAAGCACTTCTTTCCTTCAACTGCTCTCCATTCCTACTAGTTAACTAGCTTTAACACTTATGATACAATGCACGCCCAAATCATCTCTCTCTCTCTCTCTCTCTCTCTCTCTCTCTCTCTCTCTCTCTGTCTCTCTCTCTCTCTCTGTCTCTCTCTCTAACTCTCTCTCTCTCTCTTACACACACACGCGCGCGCACCCATA
>JAUEKT010002354.1:0-10526 GCA_031762655.1 Doris verrucosa
AATTACTTTGTCTATCTTTTACTAATTGTAAGTTGACGATTGATGTATGATCTGTTAGCCTTAAGTCCTGCATATAGGAGAATGGGCCATGTGTTATCAACGAGGAAATGGTGGACAGGATTAATTTCATAAAGATAAAACCTAAAGCCTAATCTCTTCTTAAAAGTCTATCAAAATAGAGGACCGGACAGGCAGAAATAGAAAAAGGCCTACAGGGAAGAAGACAAATCAAACAACAAATTTTCAGGCGGCCCGCCTTTTTTCAGCCACAAGGAAACAGAAGAATAATTATTGTTTCTTTCTTGCTGAAGAAGGGTGAGCTGCCTGAAAATTTCTTGCTTTGTTTTGTCTTCTGCCCTGTAGGCCTTTTTCTATTTCTGCCTGTCTGGTCCCCTATTTTATATTGCAGGCCTTTGCAGACATTTTGTAAGTTAAACTGTCCAATTAAAAGTTTATCATCAGCACAACTCTACAATGGAAGACCATGCTGCCCCTTATCGTGTCTATTCTTTGAGGAAACATGCCAATTAATTTCTCACTTTACCATCAACTTTCAGTCGAGCGCTACGACTATATCGTGAACGGCGAAGCCCTGGCAGAAATCAAGGAATACATGAAGGAAGAGCACACATTTGCCGAGTTCACTGTGGTAAGTTAAGTAGCACTTTTCGTGTGAGGAGATAAGATTGATTTACAGGGTATGGGGAAGGATGGGGGGAGGGGAAGGCTTTTGTTGGAATTTTTAATGTTCAACAACTGTGAAGCGTTAGATGTTCTTCTTTTATCAATAATAAATTGGAAGTCTCTTTTATTCCTGAGGGTGACTGATGGATGATACTGGTAGATCTGGATAGCTTTAACTTTGTTTTCCTTCCATGCAATCTTTTTTTTCTTATCTTTCCATCTGAAACAAAATGCTAATGTTACATGCAATCTTCTTTTCTATTGATTTAGCATCTTTTTTTTATCCTTGCTATTGATATTTATTTGACATCCAACGTTAATTCAGTGTAAATGTAGTATGTGCCTGTATTATCACTTATCATATTACCATTGTATTTACAGCGCCTTTAGGCTTCGGCGGATGCGCTTTAAAAATAATTTTTATTATTATCATTCATTGTCATTATTATATTTATAGTCCATTTCATGCAAAGCGGTGGACGTTTTTCGCGGATAACATCGTTTTTGAAAACGCAGCGAAATGAAAATTTGGACAGTTATGTAACTCATTTTGTCTCAATATGACAATATTTTTCTGTTAAAATTTGACGAGAAATAAGAAAATTTTCTTTATAAAACTATACATTTTGTTATTCATGACTTAAAAACACAAATTAAATAGTATACAGTATATGACCATACGTCACAAAAAAATCACCACAAAATGTGTGACATCATAGCTTTTCCATGCAAAAATACAGACACACTTTGACTTTTGACCAAATTGCAATGGTTTGTTTAAAATACATCGTCTGCCATGACATGAATGTTTCAATAGATTAGGAATCAAGACCTAGAGTCTAGATTAAAGATCTATAATTAGATTTTGATCATCTAATATTAGCCATATTTATATTAATAATAGATTGACAGTTTTATTATTCAAAATGTCCTGTTACCTTTAATGTGTTTTAATTTCTTTTTATGTGCAAACCATCAATTAGGCCTAGATCTACCTATGTCCTATTTTCTGCTATATGGTCACAAGCCCACTAGATCTAAGTCTAGATCTAAATACGTAGATCTAGATCTAGATATCAATTTTTGTAATCAAATATAAGTAAATGAATTGCATTTGGGATTATTTCAAGTAGGCCTATTTGACTTGACAAGTTGAAGGTAAACAGGAAAACGAGGAGTCGAAAAGAAGGATGTTTGTTTTAAATAAAGTACTATTGCTTTACGTGCAATTAGAGGCGAGTCTGTCTTTAACAGAATGTCAATATTTGCTCTTAAAACAATACGTCAAGAAAAGTTATGCCTTAAATCATCTAAAATTTGTGGGGCTGTAATCAGTTTATTTTTTATACACGTTATGACGCTAACTTCTTTATTCCAGGTTTAAAAAATCGTGAAAAAATACCCACATTAAGACAAAATGGGTTGGGTATGTGTACAAAATTTCATTTCGATTTTTCTATAAATAAAGAATGTCGTCTGAAAAAATGTAAACCATTTTATGTGAAATGGTATATAGTTTATACATCGCTGTTTCATCCTGGTTTCACATTGACACGACCAAAATGAGTTAATCTCTTTTTAAAACTTAATCCCGCACACTTCCAGGAAATTGAGAAGTTCCGCTCCCTGGCAAGCGAGATCATGGGCCTGCCCAGCATTGAGCACTTTGACATGATCCGGCTGGACTGCGAGGACCTCAAGCGCGGATTGGCCCAGGCCTGCCGCAAGTTGGCTGATGAGCTGCTCAGTCGGGTCTCTACGGACCATCGCCAGGAAAACGAGAGGTAGGCAGTTCGAAACCCATTCCAGCTCTTCAAGCTTTCACTACCTTTAAACTCAAACCAGTGTGGAATCCATCTGGAAAGAGGAAGAGAGGAAGGCTGAGTGGTTAGGGTGTTTTGACAGCTGATGGAGAGGTATGGGGTTTGAATCCCATCATGATCTTCATATATTTTCCTTGAGCGAGAAAATTTACCCGTATTGCTTCACTCGACTCAAATGTAAATGAGTACCAGCAAGGACTGAGGGATGTAAAACCTGCAATAGACTAGCGTCCTGTCCAGGGGATGATCTTGTATCATCTGTTTTATTTCCTAAAGCATATATCCTGTAAGACCGATATATTGTATTTACCCCGTACCTATAAAAAATATTCCTAAAGCATGTGACGTCACTCTGAACTATCAGCAATGTGGTAAACTTTTTCCAGTTTTCCTGCCTCCTGTGTGGAAGTTGGGATTTAGCTCTGGAGCTCAGGGATATGTATTCCGAAGCTTCAGGAGTGAAGCATTCAAGGCGTTAAGGGTAGAAAGCTCAACCAATCAGAATAGAAATTTTGCCGCCATCTCTCAAAATTGTGTCCTATACGACTGACTGCATGAAGAATCATTAAAAAAAAATTTCTTTAATCCTCAGCATTTGCAAAGAATTCAAGAAGATGAAAGAAACAGCCCTGAGGGTGCCAGAGACCAGCGAAGATTTGTTTGAAATGCTGACCTTCGTGGAGAACGCTCGCACAACCGGCATGATCAAACTCAACCAGAGAATAACTGTGAGTACTGGCATCATCGACACAATTAAGTTATCATTTGATTGCGCAGCACTCTCATAACTATGAATTACAAAAATGTGAAAGCTCTACTAGGTAGATTAATGGACTTGTCCACAAGCCTTTGGTATCACAAACATTGGCCGCCAGTAGTACTAGATCTAGATCAAGACAAACCCTTTAGATATATCGATTTGAGTTTCACATGCTGACGACTCATAGCTTTTATGGGTTGGGGAGCAAAAGGGGGATGTTTGGGGGAGTTAGATCTAAGATCTAGATTTAGATTATCTTGGGAGGCTGAACATGTGGTATTTGTTTGTGACACCAGTGATCCCCCAAACATTATCAGCTGCACCTGCTGATTGGTTTAAGCTTTGCTCGACGACAGAGTGTGTATGGGTCCATTAGGTTGATAGCAAATAAAGTAATACATTTTTTTTTTTTTGCCATTAATGCCAAACTCTTATTTCCTTGTGTTGTTTGTTTTGTTTGCCTCCAGGAGTCCAAAGACCGCCTGGCCTACCTCATCGACGTTTTCTTCTTCCAACCCGAGGACATCGACTTGAACTGTGAGGTCCTTACCTGGCCCAAGAGAATCATGCCTGTCTTCGATGAGAACGACAATGTAAGCTGTAACACTGGACGCTTTTCGCCTTTGAAATGTTAATCTTTACCCGTCAGCATTGCCCTTTGTAAAGTTGTTAACGACGACATTGATGTTTTGACAAATGCACATATCGGCTCTCTCAGTCAGTCCTTGGCACTCAAAGGCCTTGGTATTTGCTGTTTTATTCATCATATCTTATTGCAATTTCTATACGACTGTGAGGAACCTCGAGGGCCATATAAATAAATTCATTGTTATTATCTTATTTCTCATCTTCTATTTTCACAAACTTGGATCTACGTTTATTTTTATACGGTACTTTCATAATTTCTTTCGTCCAATTTCCTCTTTCCAGCTTGTAGAGCAGTCATTTATTTCTTTCCTCTGATTTCCTTTTTTCCAGCTTGTGGAGCAGTCATTTATTTCTTTCCTCCGTTTTTCTTTTTCCAGCTTGTGGAGCAGTCATTTATTTCTTTCCTCCGATTTTCATTTTCCAGCTTGTGGAGCAGTCATTTATTTCTTTCCTCCGATTTCCTTTTTTGAGCATGTGGAGCAGTCATTTATTTCTTTCCCCCGATTTCCTTTTTCCAGCTTGTGGAGCAGTCATTTATTTATTTCTTCTGATTTCCTCTTTCCAGCTTGTGGAGCAGTCATTTCTTTCTTTCCTCCGATTTCCTTTTTCCAGCTTGTGGAGCAGTCATTTATTTCTTTCCCCCGATTTCCTTTTTCCAGCTTATGGAGCAGTCATTTATTTATTTCCTCTGATTTCCTTTTTCCAGCTTGTGGAACTGCCATATATTTCTTTTCTCTGATTTCCTTTTTCCAGCTTGTGGAGCAGTCATATATTTCTTTTCTCCAATTTCCTCTTTCCAGCTTGTGGAGCAGTCATTTATTTCTTTCCTCTGATTTCCTTTTTCCAGCTTGTGGAGCAGTCATTTATTTCTTTCCTCCAATTTCCACTTTCCAGCTTGTGGAGCAGTCATTTATTCCTTTCCTCTGATTTCCTCTTTCCAGCTTGTGGAGCAGTCATTTATTTCTTTCCTCCGAGTTCCTTTTTCCAGCTTGTGGAGCAGTCATTTATTTCTTTCCTCCGATTTCCTTTTTCCAGCTTGTGGAGCAGTCATTTATTCCTTTCCTCTGATTTCCTCTTTCCAGCTTGTGGAGCAGTCGAAGCAGAAGGGAGAGAAGGAGCTGCTGGGCAAGCGTGAGAAGGTGATGCTGGAGCTGGAGAAGCTCCGCCAGCGGGTGGACGAGTTCAATGACTACGGCGAGCTGGACATGATGCAACAGTACGTGCAGGATGTGCGCACCGTGCAACGCCGCATTGGGGACCTCAATGAACAGGTGTGTAGGAAATATATATACAAACATAGAAGCAAGGGGCTGTAGACAATAGGTAAATAATAGACAAAGTAATTGAATAGTCCCCGAAGAACAAAGACCGAAAAATCTTGTCAGAATGCTAGTATGCTGCACCTCACAGGCTGCTCTGCTGTATGCTCCCAGAGAGTTGAGATGAACTTTGGATTGAAATGGGGGGATAAATGATGTACAGTCGATGAGCCGGCATTGGTGCCGGGAGACGGACTATAAACCCCTTTTTATTGCACGTGGCTGACAAAGTTATCGATGTGATTTATTCCCTTTAAATTCTTCATGTTAGTTCCTTAATGTCAATGTCCTCTCTGAGAAGTTGTACGATTTAAAATGTAATTAACCTTCAGGCAATATAATGTCTTATCCATTGATCTTTTCCAGGTGTCTTGGATCAACAAAGAGGAACAGCTGTTCAAGTATCCAATATCCACGTATCCGGACATTGATGACATCACAAATTCCTTGGATCCATTTTTCCGCCTCTTCACTGTGGTGTCCAAATGGCAGAAGGCTGAAAGAAAGTGAGACACGTCTTTGTTTGTTTGGTCTTTTCTTGGTCTTTTGTCTTCTTGTCTTGTCTTGTCAAAGGACCTGGGTCGTTTTGAGCTGGCGTCAAAGTCACCCTTGAAATGGTGTTCATCAACGCTTGTGAGTGGCAGAAGGCTGAAAGAAAGTGAGACATGTCTTTGTTTTTGTTTGTCTTTTCTTGCTTTTTTGCCTTCAACCCCTTTTGTTTTGGGTCATTATTTGTGCAAGTAAAAAAGTAAAGTTCCTTCGGGGCTTGACAGACCCAAAGAGCCGGAGCTTATCCCTGTTTCTGTAGCATTAAACTGAACAGATGATACAAGA
Source organism: Doris verrucosa (assembly GCA_031762655.1). NCBI lineage: Eukaryota > Metazoa > Mollusca > Gastropoda > Nudibranchia > Dorididae > Doris > Doris verrucosa. The sequence goes on from JAUEKT010002354.1 coordinate 6,069, forward strand.
TCATCCTCTGGACATGACACTAGTCAGTCTATCACAGGTTTCACTCCCCAGCCTTGCTGGTACTCATTTACACCTAAATTGAGTGAAACATTTGAAGTAAATTTTCTTGCTCAAGGATGGTCGCGGGTGGGATTCAAACCTCTCTCAGTCAGCAGGCCAATGCCCTAACCACAAATGTCGTCTTGCCAATGTTATCCGATCAAAACAAAACAATGTTTTCTTGTGGAAAAGTAAAAGCATTTCTTATCTTATCTATCTTATCTTATCTCATCTCATCTTATCTTATCTTATCTCCCTTTCCCAGAACGATGGACGGAGCGTTCCTGGAGCAAGATGCGGAGGCCATCGAAGGTGAGGTAGACGAATACTACCGTGAGCTCTTCAAGATCCAGAAGATCTTCAACCAGCGGGTTAAGAAGCTGCAGATGGAGCGGGAGGAGGTGGAGAGGGAGAGGAAGAAGAAGCGGAGGCTGATGGAGGAAGACGGGCAGGAGGTGACCGCGGATTCGGAGGACGAGGAGTCGCTCAAGATCCCGGAGGCCGTCAACATCATCAACTCCACCATGGACTCGATCAAGGACTTCAAGGTGAGTCAATGTTAAACGGTTGTTGGTGGTCTGCCCCTAATCCTTTGTCCTCGTGGGTTCCATCAAAAGGCTTTAAGGTATGTCAACTCTACCATGGATTCCATCAAAGATTTCAAGGTGAGTCAATGTAAAGTTCTTTTCGGGCCTTGACAGACCCAAAGGGCCGGAGCTTATCCCAGTTTCTGTAGCATTTTAAGTGGAACAGAATATTCTTTTAAATTTGAACTATTCACCTCAAAACTGAACCAGCTTCCACAGACCACAAAAAAGATTGGATCCCAGTGCCATCTAGCTCATTTGGAGATCTTGAAAACCGTTTGCCAATTGGTCCACTTCCAAGGAAGCGCTCTTACTCTTTGTAAGACACCTGTAAATTCGGACGAAGTACAATTTTAGATTTAGCCATGTAAAGCAAAGTTCCTTCTGGGCCTTGATAGACACAAAGAGCCAGAGCTTTCTTATCCCGATTTCTGTAGTATTAAATGGAACAGATGATACAGGACAGTCTATCGCAGGTTTTACTCGCCAACCCTTGCTGGTACTCATTTTACACCTGAGTCGAGTGCTATGTAAATGGCCAGTTTACTTTACTTTACTTACCTTGAAGGGAGGCACGGTCGCCAAATGGTACGGGTGTCGGACTGCTGACTGAGAGGAACTGGGTTCGAATCCCAGCCGCGACCATCGTGTATTTTCCTTGAGCACCATGCCTCCTTATGCGCTATAGAAATGCCATTGATTATTATTATTATCATCTATTTTATTATTAGTATTTTTAAATCTTTTTTTCCCCCTTCCCCTTTCCTACCACCGCCTTGCCCCACACAGGACGTGATCCCAGTCATCGCTATCATGTGCAATCCGGGCATCCGACAGCGCCACTGGGACAAGATGAACACCATCGCCGGATTCAACCTGACGCCAGACGCAGGGACCACCCTCCGCAAGGTCCTCAAACTCAACCTGGAGCCTTTCATGGAGCAGTTCGAGGGAATTTCTGCCTCCGCCACAAAGGTTTGTTTCGTTTTCGTCACCGTCGGGGAAAAGGGTCGTATGTGCAAAACTGCAAAAACGCACATACCATACGATTATATTCCCAGATGATGACGATTTATTCCTTTTTGAATTCATTGATAAAAGTTTTTTTCCATGACCCTTTTTGTTGTATATATTTTTTGCATTAGAGTTGTGTTATAAATCATCGTCGATAATACATACTAGCTAAAAGAGGGTAAGTGATCATTGCTTACGATACTTCTTGAAGTCAGCGACAAATTTGTCATTGAATAAAAAGACAATCTAAAGAAAATGGCCATAATAAGATTTTAGCATATTGGCCCATTCCATTCTCTTCTCACTCCCTGATTCCATTTTTACACTTCCCTCTTTTAAGGAATTCTCCCTGGAATAACATCACATCCTCTACCTGAAACAAGTCTAATATAAGTTAATATTACTAGTTTGCAAGTTATGTCTTCCTTGTGAAAGCGGTGTGCCATTTCTAGCATTCTTATGCCGACCTCTCAATCACCGATTCCATTCTTTTCTGTCCCCCTTTTTAAGGAATTCTTCTTGAAGAATGTTCACTCAAAGATAGTGGGCGAGTGGAAAAACATTTTCTTCAACTGGAAACAAATCTAATATGAGTTAATATTACTTGTTTGCAAGTATTATCTTCCTAGCTTACAGCGGTGTGCCATTTCTAGTATTCTTACGTCGTCCTCCTCTTCTAGTTTTTTTCTAGGCCTTTTCAGATACAAGACGCCAGAGCTTATCCCAGTTTCTGTAGCGTTAAGCAGAACAGATGACACAAGATCATCCCCTGGACAGGACGCAGGCTAGTCTATCACAGGTTTTACTCCCCATCCCTTGCTGGTACTCATTTACACCTGAGTCGAGTGAAGCAATTGAATTGGAGTAAATTTTCTTGCTCAAGGAAAATACACATTTGTTGTGGCTGGGATTCGAACTCGGTACCTCTTGGTCAGCAGTACGGCACCCTAATCACTGGGCCACTGTGCCTCCACGTCGTCCTCTCACTCACCAATTTCATTCCTTCCCGTCCCCCTTTTCTTTTTAAGGAATTCTCCCTGTAGAAAGCCCATGCTAAGATGAGTGGACGAGTGAGAAAACATCGTCTTCAATCTGAAACAAGTCTAATATAAGTTAATATTACTAGTTTGCAAGTATTGTCTTCTTAGCAAAAGCAGTGTGCCATTTCTAGCATTCTTATGTCGTCCTCTCAATCACCGAACTCATTCTCTCTTGTCTCCTTTTTTTAAAAAGAATTGTCCCTGTAGAAAGCCCACGCTAATATGATGGACAAGGGGGAAAACATTGTCTTCAACCTGAAACAAATCTAATATACGTTAATATTACTAGTTTGCAAGTATTGTCGTCCTAGCGTAAAGCAATGTGCCATTTCTAGCATTCTCACACGTCTCGCTTTTTAAGGAATTCCCCTTGGAGAAAGCCCACGCCAAGATGGTGGTCGAATGACTGAACATCGTCTTCAATCTGAAACAAGTCTAATATAAGTTAACAAGCTTGTACCCTCCTCAATGAGCAAGTTATTACTGAGTAATATTATACATGCTATTATATTAGATCTATATCAGAATATAAAATAAAATGAACACACTGATTTAATGGAAATCTAGGTGTACACTACATCTAGTCAAGACTTAGATTCTTCGAAAACTGCATTTCTTAACGACTAAAGAAGAAGAATGTCTTTAAAATAAAAATCGGAAAGATCTATAGTCCTAGTCTATTATTCAGCAACAGTTATTCTCTCCGTCAATCTTCCTCCTCTGTCTCTTTCGGAACATATTACGCGCGATTCTATAACTTAACCTATGCTACGTAGGCGACTGCTAACAGAAGGATAATAATGAAGGAAGACTTCCAACTTTGCGGATAGACTCCGAGTATCGAACACCGCATGCCAAAAGCGGATGTCCGAGAAAGCTTCTACGTCACAGTTAATTTTAGCAAGTTTTCGTGTTGCCATCATCGAGGATGTTATTACAAACTGACTTCAAGTGTCAACATCTTTAAAACTAATTGTGTTTGACAGATTAAAGCACATTTTCTATATTCAGCACACCAAAATACGATGAAAAATATATAGATTCTAGATCTACCATTTATTGTTTATTTGAGTGGCGAGCTATAGTTATAGATCTAGATCTAGTTACCCAAGGCACAAATACTCAGACAAACTAAACAGAAGAAAAAATAAAACAACTTCAGACGGCGAAAACGTTCGTCTAGATCTAGATGTGAATCTAACTTGATACAAATCAATAGATTTGTGGATTTAACTAATCAATACTACTGTTTTCTAAGTTTTAAGGATACATGATTGCACGATGGGTTTTCTTTCAGTAAACAATTAAGACCACGCATTCATTACAGGCGGTCGTCCTGTCAGGCTTCGGCTGCTCGTTGCCGACAATGACTTATGAAATGTTGATTTATAAAATAGAATGGGTTAAAAAACAAAATACATTTTTTTTATTGGATTCAAACCATCCCAACCTGATCGCCGCAAATAATATAGCTTCAGTTACTGAAGTTACGGCACACCGTAACACACTGTAAGACACTACGCTGCGCCGTCAGCTAAGCTGAGCGTGCATAGCAACAGCCACTGCCTTAATTGCATTTTCGATTGTCGTCATTATGAAATTATGATTTTTTGTACTTTTTTGTAATATATTTTAAAAAATCACAAATCGAAATGATTTTGGATTTACAACATAGATCTATAGCCGGAAAAACCACCTGTAAAATTTCAGGGTGCTGCATTGTGTACTTTCGGAGCATTGGCTGACAACGTGAAGGGTCTTTGATGTCGCTTACTGAA
>JAUEKT010002465.1:0-10525 GCA_031762655.1 Doris verrucosa
GAAGAAGAAGAAGAAGAAGAAGAAGAAGAAGAAGAAGAAGAAGAAGAAGAAGAAGAAGAAGAAAAAGAAGAAGGAGAAGGAGAAGAAGAAGAAGAAGAAGAAGAAGAAGAAGGAGACGGAGAAGGAGAAGAAGAAGAATATTAACATAAAAATAGATCACGGAACATTTATACAATGTATAGGAACTGTTATACAGTGATACTGTCTAGCACAAGATAAAGATGAAGACTTGATTCAAGCAAGCCATAGGGTGGTTGTGTCATATTGCCATTTCAATTCGAAATATACATCTTTCCTCCCTTGCCTGAATGGTCTGCTATACCCACACACTGTGACAATACAAATCTGCCCCTGTGCCCACACACTGTGAAAATAAGAATTTACCCCATTAATCATACAGTGAAAAAAGAAATTTACCCGCGTCAGTGGTGGAAAAACAAAAATGGCCTGAACATTTACCATCATAAAATATGACAATAGTCTGATACCGCTATCCATGTATAGGCAAGACATTATTACATATAAAAGATACCCGGAAATAGAGATCTAATCATTTATAGGCAAAAATAAATGAAACTCATCTACATGTTATTTGAGGCTTTATAGGGCTTAAGAGATGGGATGAAGCTTCTTATGGTTTTCCTTCCTGAAGTCTTGAGAGGACAGAATATAGGCTTACTTGTTTTTAAATACAAGAATAAGTAAATCTAGTATAAATTCCAATAAAACAGTAAGAAATTAGAAGACAATGACAAAAGGTTTGAACACAACATACAGTAATGTGATCTGAATACCGTGAGAGAGCAAACCAAGAATGCTCACACAATTCAATGAAGTAGATTTCTGTGACGACATCATATCATATCGTTGGAAATGATTCAGCCCACATTTTTGACAGCTTTGCTTACCAGAAAAAAACTTAGCCCAAAGGAAACATAATAAAACCTGTGCGGGCAAAAGTGGGCCTTGTTAGAGAACCACAGCAGTTGAATGGCAATAAGTTGTGATGAATTTGTTCAAGAAACTCTGTCTTTCACAAAATCGAGGTTTATCTGAAACACATCCTGTAACAGTAACACGGTAAGCAGCATGATGAATCAAATTTTGATTATGTCGGACTGAATTCAGATGGATGCTCTAGATCAGACCTAAATTTGGTGCTTGTAACTTCATCCAATCAGATTTTACCAGGTTTCATCTACGTCAAAAAAAAAAATCTGATCACCTGGTATTTCACCCATCTGGTCTCAAAGATTTCTTTTTTCTCTGTAAAAGTAGAAATTTACCCCTATAATACATACCACTGTGGTTGTGTCAAGACGAATCAAGTAATGAATGAATCAACGAGGTGAAAAAGTTTGTAGAAGGAAAGAAATCGCCAAACGTTAAAAAAAGAGCGTCTTGAATAAACAATGTCATTTTTACATGCAATTTGGGCACATTGAAATAGTCCACACTGTCAAAGGTAATTAAATGTTTAGAGCATTTAATTTTAAATATGAAAAACAAAATCATTTCTCCAAGAAAAAAATAAAACAAACAGACAAAATAAACGAATAAATGTCAAATCACAGCTGCATTCATTTGTTCCTTCAACAGCACCGCTATTAAACAACAAGTAGCAAGTAGGCCTAAAGAAAATGCGACATTCTAAACTGCTATACTTCAAAGCATTCACAACCTAAAATATCTCTATCATATAAGCACTACAGCAATAACCAACAGTAAATAGATATAGATGCAAACCAGGATAGCACCGCAACCTCTGAATCGGCCCCCACCGCCTCGCCACAAAGTGAAAGCTCTTCATCGACTAAGCCAGCTACACTCCATAAAATACTAGAAGTTATTTCTGAAGATCTCATGTGCAACACTCACAATGGATCGAAATCATACCCTCACTACAGCTTTTGTGTATTTGGTATTTATTTTGTAGATATAGCTAAGGACGAATTACAGAATACAGGAAGCTTTGAAAAGCATCAAATCTACAACTTTACTCTAACGCAACTACTAACAAAAAAATTCTTCTCCTTCTTCTTTTTCAAATACATGAAAAACATTCAAATATTATAATAGTGACCTAAGGAAAACGAGAAGTGATTTACAGATACAGTAGATTCTGCCTTAGAGCATGGTGCTCAGGAGAGAGTCAAAGTGTGCTTTTATGGGGACTGTGTCTAATATTATTATACACATGATATACAATTATATAATATAGTAAAAATTCCATCAGAGCGCGAAAGCATGCTCTTGCCCAGACTGCACTTTTACACAGTGCGCTCTCAGTCCCAGGCAGAATCTACTGTAGACACAAAGAAAAATAGCATTTCTCAAGGAAGAATGACTGAAAGTAACCAAATAAAAATCCCACTAGCAACAAATTTACTTTACACTGACTATTGAACCCCCACCTGCGCACTATGCTAATCATCCAGGGTTTTCTAACTCTATTGACCTTTGTGTAACAAAGTACTTGTTCCTTCCACTGCAGATCACACCTTCTTCTTAGCTGCTCGATCACCAAACCCAAGGGGGATAACCGTTACAATTAATATGCCTCTTTCCATCCCTCCATTGCAAAAATTGAATGAGGGGAGCACAAACAAAGCATTTCTCAACCAACTGTAGAGCAAAGGGAAGGACTAGCCTGTGTATAGAAGTACTATTTGAGTTTGAATGAGTTTGAATAGTTGCCTACAAAAACTCAACATAGAACACGAGAAAAATGATTCAAAGGATGGGTATGCTGTTTTGGTTCGATGGATAGATAGACAAAAGTTAACGCACACACATACAGTCACGTCAAAATCTTCATGAAGACAACTCAGACTTGGAGACATATTATCACTAAAACGTTTTGGCACCACACAGCAATACAAAAATAAAACTTTTTGTTGTACCTAAGAGAATATTCTCCTACTATAAAACACATCATCCTAAATGGGTTGGTACTAGCAAAGAGCATAAAAGTTTACAAGACAGACCACTTTGTTGTCTCCATGAAGCCGGGCCAAAGCGTGCTTAGCTTGTAACCAAAGAGTGTGTAGATAACAAAAGTGACCACTCTGTTATCTGCACTCAGCAGAGATACATGCTAAACACGCCCTAACCCACTCAGCCGCCAGGCGCACTGTAAGGGGACTCAGGGCTCTTGATAACTTTGACGCTCTTTGGCTTAGTAGGGATACACGTTGAGCACACCTTTGTCGGGCACGGCAAAATACCATCCAGGTTAAAGGAAGTGGGGGATTTTGTTAACCTTTCATTTCATGTTCTTTGGCACTAGTATGTTCTAAATGCGATGATCATATGAATAATTGTATAGCAAAAAGGAACTGTTGTATTACTCATTGACTAGTGATGGAGTGCGACTCTGTCCTGGTATATTATTTGCAAAATAAAAATTTAAAATAATGCAGTTCCTTTATTATATCTTTAATACTCTCTCGTTACTTTCAGTAATGAAGATGACAATAATGGTTATCAATGATGGGAAAAATGATCCATGAGATGATGACACACACGATGATGATATGATGATGATGGGATAATGATGAAATGAAATGATGACGAGAATAATGATGATGATGATGATGGTAATGGTAGTGATGGTGATGATGATGATGAAAATGATGATGACGAGCACGATGGTGATGGTAATGATAAAATTAAATGTTGATGATGCTGACATATTGATACAATGACCTAGTAAAAGGAAAATGTGTTTTTTTTTTAATGGAAATAATACAGGGCAGGATACAGGGATACAAAATAAAACAGTTACATATATACGTGTATCCTATAGCAAAAATCATGGGAAAAAATTGTCTTCTCCTCATAAGGTACTTAATAGAGCGCATATGAAAATTTTCTGGTATTTGTTTCTATTTATCTTCTTTGTTCTGAGAAGAGCATGACGGAAAACCAAGAAATGAGCATTATTCATTGATGACACAGTTAAAAACAAAAAATCTAAAACAAGGATTATTTTTTGATGATTTGGCACGACATAACGAAAACTTGTACATTGTCTGACAGGACTGTACTGTATGTCAGTGCCGTTCTATAACCGTAGTATAACTACAATTTTATTTAAATTTTATCTTTGCACCAATCTAAACTGTAGTGGATGCAGCAAACCTCTCAAGGCAAAAACATTTTACAAAGAAGAAAATGCGTCATCTTGTGACGTCAATGCATAGGAAAGCAAGTAACTTCTTTTGGCACTAAGTTCCCTTTTCAAAATAACACATCTGTGAACTGAAAGTCACTGATGCAGTTTTACGGTTATAGAAGGACACTGGTGATATGAATGAAGTCTAACCATTGAAAACAAGAAACTATTACCCCCCAATGCCTATACTGTCGGAGGGCTTCATACTTTTGCCCCATCCCCACTTTGCATCCTTGCATCTGAAGGAGATGATTTTAATGTTAGCCTGCCCAGGGAAGTAAGGCTGAAATATTGGCAAATGGAGGAATCGAGACAAACAATCCCGGAAAAAACCTGAATCAGCAGCTTTCTGCAGATCCATGGAAACATGCAATCGCCAAATATTTTTCCAATGAACAAGAAATATTTGGTTCCTCTTTGAAACTTTGACAAGGCTGCACTTGGATCTAGCCACCCATTTAAAGCTTGTGACCAACACACAACAGTGTACGTTTTAAATTCAGCAATTTGCATCCTTGTCAAATTGCCAAATCCAGGGTGTCTACAGATTTACTTTAATGAAAATGAAGTAAGACTGATAAAGATATTCACTACGGACAATAAAACTGTTGAACACTAATTAAAGCACAGATAATAGAACGCTACACTAACGAGATGTTCCACTCCTCCATTCAACCTATATAGCCATGTGTCTGCGGGTGATCAGCGTGCCAGTGAAGGCTAGCGTGGCCTTTCTTTGGTGGAGCAAGTCTGCCGTCTGTGCATGCTCTCACTCGCATAAGCATGATCCAATGAGCTGACGTGTTTGTTTCCCCCCATTGTCCGCGCGCTCGAATGAGGACACTGAATAGTCACTGTAATCTCTTGTTATAGTCAGGTCTCTTTGGTAATGCATACTACCATCTGTCAGGTATTGAAAGCTGATATCGCAAATGAAATAACTTTCTTCGTGCTTCGTTATAGGCGTGAAAATGTTTTGGCGACAACGTGCGATGCAGCTCATAAAGACGGCTTTTAAGCTTTCTTGTCAAGCTGCTTGGACATGATCTTTGCAATGTTTACAAGAATATCAATTAGTGAGGCTTTAATAATTTCTACATTCTGGGTAACGGAAAATTTTATAAATCAGCATCTGTAGAGATTCAATCCAAGAACACATTCCGTTGTAAAACCGGCACGCAGTGAGTATCCTGATGTTCTAAGAAGCAACAAAGTTTCTCTAAGTCAATAAGCGAAACAATTGGAGTACATTTTCTTGCGCAAGGGGAAAATGCTCATAACCCAGTTAATTTTTTTTAGCTCTGTTGAAGTTTTTCCCCACTAGCTCTATCGGCAATGTAATAATCGCATACCAATCTTCGTGACCTTGTTACCCATGATAAGCCTACCAATCGATCTGTTTTCTTCCTATGATACTGACTGGGCTTAGCACTCTGTCTGTATGGCCTGTATAAAGGCATGGCAATGGAGAAAAACACAGCCAGAGCACAGGTGCGTTTGCCCGTACACTTTCATGGGTCTAGAATATTAATGTGAATAGAGATTGTATCGCGTTGTAGAGACAATGCCCCGGTGAAAAGAACTCGACGGTGTGCCTTTGGAATGGGAAACCAATAAAGGAAAGGTAACGCGGTACAGTACCAGTACGTTTAATTAGTCCTGCACTTTCTTTGCGAACTAATAGTATTAGTGTCACCTGCATGAAAAAAATATACTGTCGATTGTGTATAAGATTATTCTGATGATAATAATATTAACGGCGTTCTGTTATAGTGTGCCTTTTCGTAAAAAGAATTATTATTTCGTATAATATATTGTCATATTTATGACATAGCAAGCTGTTTCAGCCAAAGTCCATTTCAATATACGCGGAACAAAACATAACGGTAGACCAGGCTGTCACTGACACCATAATGAGAAAGAAATACTCAAAGGTGCCTGCATGGAACCAGAAAGAAAGAACTAGCGTTGCAATGTCCCAATAACATGCCTTCACAAAGTACGTCACTTCCACTTCCGGATGCCCGTGCTATAATTATAATGTTCATGTAAAGTAAAAGAGGGCTAATGAAATCTCTTTTATTCTAGAGACAATAACATAGGACTTTATCAGACAATATCTTTAATGCTACTTGATGCATGGCTTGGCTTCGCAGACGAAGATAGCATGGATGGTACAAATCATTGCAGGAGCGCTCATGACTGATAAGGCGCATGTGGGATCGGCAAATCCGTCCACACTTCCTGCAAGTAAAAGTCCGGTCTGGTGGTGGTAAAGCTTCCCTGTTAAATTATAGAAAGGGTGGGTGGCGGGGTGCTGGGTGCGGGTGGAGGGAGGACGAACATTCTCTTAATTAATGTGACAAAAAGAAAACAAAAACAAAAAGAACGAGACACAATATAAGAGTAAAAGCACCTGCTCAAGATCGACGGTGACCACCGCCTCCAGTTCCCTGGCCCGTTCCGGCAGGGTGCCGAAGTGGAAAGTCTTGTGGCGGGCGGTGGACTGCCACCAGGTCTCCACGTTACCGTCCACCATGGCCCCCACCGGGTAGGTCGGAGTCTTGACCACGTCTGCGTCACCGTTGACCCGCAGGTCCACGCACGAGCGCTCTTCCCGTTGGTGGATGGGCAGGTGCGCGTCCTGCAAGGTGCCGTAGATTTCCTTGCCGAACGTGCCACATGTGTACTGGGCGGTAACCGTCCTGCCCAGCGCGACGTTCACTGCTTGGGCGTTCACTACTACTACTGCACCATGACGCACCGCGATGTCTATGGACAATAGCAAGGGCAATAGCCAGTGCATTATAGTGATGGTAGCCATTTCTGGCGCTGATGTCGTTGTCGAGTGATAAGACGCACAAAATCGCCAGCGTTGATAGATTTCACCGGGTTTGAGTTAATTTAATGGATGAAATTTCGTCTGGCTTAGTGAGTAATATTATTCCTAATTATTACTTCCATTTTGTTTGAAAATCGTTAGACGAGACGCATGAATACTCTGACAGTGACAGTTGTCATTATAATGCATGCACACGAGCCCTTTTAAATGGTGTAAAGGCACGAATATCCCCCTTTCAGTATTATTACTCATAGACCTTAATCAAATCAATGAATGAATTTATTTTATCTACTTCAATTCCATCATCACAAGACAAGTTACAACTTAATAAATAAATAGGTCCCTACTGCGTACTATCAAAACGGACTCCCTATTTCATCTCGTCCACTCTAACACAATGTTGACATTACACGATGGTAATCCAGGGAATACGTGTTCATGAAAAAAATACCGATACGAAAAGTCCTTCATTAAATCATTGTGCCGGTAACAAAATAATAGGTGTGTGCGATCCTCTTCTAGACCTGGCGATGTCGGCTGTCTGCGTTGTTATGTCGTCTGCCTCCTGCTAGCAGTTATCATCAACACTCTCAGTTCGAATTACCAAGTCCTCGTGTCGCGTGCGACTATCCAGAAAGAGATCAATAATGTAAATGACGAATCGGCTATAATACTTTATTATTATGCTACTTTGCTAAATTGACCGGTTATGTGTGAATGTCCTACCACTGACCACGATTGTCATCCACGCTGACCACGATTGTCATCCACGCTGACCCTGTCCGTCGGTCTTATTTTAAGACTTTTTGACCGCCGCTGTATTCGATTATCCGCTGGGCATTTGATAATGCTGTCGGTTTCATTTCGTTGACCTCTCTTTCTTATCGTGTCACTGCAATCCGTCGTAATTGATATACCTTCAGTGGCCTCAATGATTTCGCTCGGGATTTCATTGTTATGATAATTATGTTATCATTTCTAGACGTCTTTGTTTTGGTGTGTCATGTTCAAAACAGGTATTATCACAATCATTGCCCATCCTACGACTTGCATTTGTAAAGTCGATGGATATAGACGGATGGTGACAAAGCATTGATATGCGTCTTGAAATTACTGATTGACGGGTAGATTTCAAAGAATCTAGCAAACCATTCTTTATGAGATATTATTTAATTTTAATTTCGATACGAATTGCACAACAGACGTAGTGTTATGTATCAAGATTGAACTGGCTATGTTTCTACCTTATTAATGCGCTTATAATATGCAGCTTTTTAATGTTTCAATGGCTTGTATGTAGATCTATAGTCAGAAAAGTAGTATTGCTTCATTCAAACTGGGATGGAAACGAAGTCGTCAGTCTGTCTTCGTGTTTCAATGTGAAAGAGAAGCTCTTCCCATGCCAACGTCGTCCACTGTGAAAGAGGTCTCGGTCTCGGTAGCTGTTCATGCCTGACTTTGAGACGGAAACTCCTATTATGATTCGGTTGTCTGCTGGTGGTGGTGGTCGTTTGAATTGTGTATATTGACTAGATGTCTGGAAGCACAGCACGGCGCGAACAATCATCGACGTTTTTTGTAATGTAATAATAGAATCTTGACCTGTGTTTATTTTGTTTCACTTGTTAGCTTCGTTGTTGTTGTGTCATTGTTGTTGGTTATTTCGAATCTCAAGAGCCTTACTTGACCAGTCTCCATTTAGAAACGAGTTCGAGAAGCCTTCTGAAATAGCGGTGAGAGGCTTTACTGGTGTCATGAAAACAGACGCCAAAGGTGCTAAACGCTAGGGTAGGCGTAATTCGCACACACGGTTGAACTAATCTATCGGTCATGTCATAATACTGCAGTAATAATACAATTCCTTGTAAATTAATCTCTTGATCAGGTAGGTAGGTCACTGCACGATGTTAATCGCCCCGACTAATAATGAGCTAGGTTGGCGTTTTGGGACCATCGGAATTTATTATAATACCTTGGAGTGTGACGGTCCTCGCTCGGTTTAGAGGTCTTATCGTGGTCGTGTTTTTAACATGGATGTTCAACGTGAATTGTTTACAGTGATAAAATTCACAATGATTGATTGCGAAAACAGCGTTTGACGATGGCGTCCATTCAGAAGCTTTTCACTCTTTGTTGAATACACACATAAGTTGCGTGTGACAACGATCGGCGCAGAGGAACAACTGTGTGCTTATCCTTGACAGTAGGTGTTCACCTTAAGACGGTCTAAAGTGAATAACTGATCCCCGAGATGACTTATATGGAAGCTGTGACCAAAGCTGGAGGTTGAACATACTACACATTCCGACACGCTATGGATTTTGTTGCCATGTGTTCCTTTCTTCAGTTCTAACGTCGATGCATTGACCTCAATTCGTTTGGAGTGTGTAGACGACATCATTTTTTATTTCGTTCCTTGCTTTGCAAGCATTTTCGATTCTGAGAAGTAGACTTCTCACGCGGCTACTTAGTTGGAATGAAAATGTCAGACGTCGAAGCTGTGCGAAACAATAACATGATGTCTGTGTGTTCCTCGTTATTCCCCCTCCCGTGTGTTTACATGGAAGGGCGTGCCCAGCACAGCGTTGGCTTGGCCAGTCGTCTTGAGCACCAAGGCAATTTGAAACTAGGGCTTTCTTGAGAGGTGAGGAGGCCAAATAGTATGCTAAATATGAACACACGTGCGACTCCACACCACAGCTTCTACGCCTGAAAGGGGTTTTCAAACTACACATTACCTCCAGTTGGATTTGTACACTTTCTTCTGTGCTTCTTACTTTATGGAGCCTTTTCATCATGTGTATCCCTAGGTCTGAAAAGCTTGAACAAATTTACTTACCAGTCTCAAACTGTTGATTAAAGACATTTAAAAGCTATGTGTATTAAATGTTAGGGAGAAAGATGCATTCCTCGTGTAATCCAGCCATACATTGAGGAACTGTTGATGTGTATGTTGAGCAATTTTATCAGTATTATTACTTGTGAATTTGCATCCGTCCGAGTAAGTGCACATTTGGCTATTCATTTTTCAACACTGCCCACATTTGACTAGTCACCGCCATGACTGGGATATACTCGTGGATCACCGACCTACTGAAGGACATCACCCCACCAGCCTTGACGCCTACGTACCTATCAGCCTTCACTTCCGGTTGTCTCCAACACTGTCCCATTTGCAAGCTGAACGTATTCTGCTCGTGCCAGTCCCGCTCGCCCTTTTCAAAAATCAATTGGTTCCAGACATGGGCTGGGATATTTCAGGAGCACAACGCGTCGCTCTTCCACCAGCAGGAGACCTCCGATTCCGATGAAGGGACCGGTGTCGTCACCTGCGACTCACGTGGTGGCGCAACAGAACGCCTGTGGGGGTCAAAGGGCGACTTTGATTTCTACGTAGGCACGGAGGCCCGGCGTGGACCGGGGTGTCCTTGTTACATCTGCTGTTTGTTTCGACTGGAGAGGAAGAGCGCACCGGTACCCCCTTCCTCAACGGGGATAACCATCAC
>JAUEKT010002686.1:0-10521 GCA_031762655.1 Doris verrucosa
GTGAGTGGACAGCCTTGTCATTTGTCTAGTCATTCCTCTCACTCTCACTTCTCTGATGCGGGGATGGAGAGGCCGCATTGCTATAGCCTATAGACACGCTGGGTCCGTTCTTCGCAAAAAGCGTTTCAAACCGGACCATGGAATATGTTTTCTTTAACCGATTGTTCAAATTAAGTGCGTTCACTTTAGGCGGACTCCACTGTATTTAACTCAATCAACTTCGGATAAAGCTGTTTTCGTATTACCTAATAAGACCCAGGTCTTGACTTCATACGCAACCAGGTCACGATTGCATGACACACAATTAGTGCTAAATGCCAGCTAAATCCTTAACTACAAGCTAAAGTCATTAACTAGCATCATTATTTTAGCTTGATACAGGTATTAGGGATTTAGCTGGCAAGAAGCACCTAAGAGATAGACTAGTCTTCCTCTTAGGTAGCACCTAACTAACTGTGTGTCATGCAACCAGGCCCAGAATGTAACATTAAAAAGAAATATCAATATAGTCCACTAACCTGCCTACAACAGGCATATTTTCTATTCTGAAGTAATCCAGGTTATTATACATATATGTATACACCATCAATGATAACCGAGAGGTACGGGGTTCAAATCTCACCGGCGACCATCGGGTATTTTCCTTGAGCAAGACACGTTACTCCAATTGCTTCACTCGATCCAAATTATAGAATTCTAAAAATCTGTGAGTCGGCTCAGATGTAAATGAGTACCAGCAAGGGCTGGGGAGTAAAAACCCCCTGTGATAGAATAGCGTTTTACCCAGGGATTGATCCTGTATCATCTCTTCCGCTTAACGCTACATAAACCTGTATACGCTCCGGCTCTTTGGGTCTGTTAAGGCCTTGAAATAACTTTACTTTATACACCATTAATGCCTTTGTTTTTAACAATGGAGTGCCCTACGCACATTATGTCTCATTTAGATATTATCCTTTGCCTTTAACTCCATCTAGCCATTTAGATATTATCCATTGCCTATAACTCCACTTAGTCATTTAGATATTATCCTTTGCCTTTAACTCTACCTAGCCATTCAGATATTATCCATTGTCTTTAACTCCATTTAGCCATTTAGATATTATCCTTTGCCTTTAACTCTACCTAGCCATTTAGATATTATCCATTGACTTTAACTCCACCTAGCCATTTAGATACATGTATTATCCTATGCCTTGAACGCCATCTAGCCATTTAGATATTATCCTTTGCCTTGAACACCATCTAGCCATTTAAATATTATCCTTTGCCTTCAACTCCACATAGCCATTTAGATATTATCCTTTGCCTTCAACTCCACCTAGCCATTTAGATATTATCCTTTGCCTTCAACTCCATCTATCCATTTAGATATTGTCCTTTGCCTTTAACTCCACCTACTCATTTAGATATTATCCTTTGCCTTGAACTCCATCTAGCCATTTAGATATTATCCTTTGCCTTCAACTCCACCTAGCCATTTAGATATTATCCTTTGCCTTCAACTCCACATAGCCATTTAGATATTATCCATTGTCTTTAACTCAATTTAGCCATTTAGATATTTATCCTTTGCCTTTAACTCCACTTAGTCATTTAGATATTATCCTTTGTCTTTAACTCCATCTAGCCATTTAGATATTATCCTTTGCCTTTAACTCCATCCAGCCATTTAAATATTATCCTTTGCCTTTAACTCCACATGGCCATTCAGATATTATCCTTTGCCTTTAGCTCCACTTAGTCATTTAGATATTATCCTTTGCCTTTAACTCCATCTAGCTATTTAGATAGTATCCTTTGTCTTTAACTCCATCTCGCCATTTAGATATTATCCATTGCCTTTAACTCCACCTAGCCATTCAGATATTATCCTTTGTCTTTAACTCCACTTAGTCATTTAGATATTATCCTTTGCCTTCAACTCCATCCAGCCATTTAGATATTATCCTTTGCCTTTAATTCCATCCAGCCATTTAGATATTATCCTTTGCCTTTAACTCCACCTAGCCATTCAGATATTATCGTTTGCCTTTAACTCCACCTAGCCATTCAGATATTATCCTTTGTCTTTAACTCCACTTAGTCATTTAGATATTATCCATCCAGCCATTAAGATATTATCCTTTGCCTTTAACTCCACTTAGTCATTTAGATATCATCCTTTGCCTTTAACTCCACTTAGCCATTTAGATAGTATCCATTGTCTTTAACTCCACTTAGCCATTTAGATATTATCCTTTGCCTTTAACTCCATCCAGTCATGCGCTCGTGCGAGGACATCCAAGAAAGCCGGCGAATTATTTCCGCTTCCCAGGCGTTGGTTCGAGAAAAATCGGCAGCCACCTCCACTCAGGGAAAGGCGCCCGTAAAAGACGGCGCCAATGCGGTCAAGGAATCGTGGAACACCAAGGCTTTTCAGGACAGGCTGCAGCGAATGAGGAAGTGTCGGCTCTCGAAGACTTCCAGATCACCCGTCGTCGACGACTCATCGAAGGCCGCCCAGCATGAGATCAAAAGAACGGGATCCAGGGCAGACTCATCCCACGCTGCTGGGGGTGATGCTGATATCCATGGCGGGTTGCCAGTAGCCGCTAAGATGACCGCTGAGATGACCGCTGAGACTGGTGAAAGCGGGCGTGGTCAAGCAGACCACTCCTCCAATCGTTCGTTTGGTCAAAGCTCGACGGCCGGACGACCGAAATCTCTATCCCCTTTGAGATATCCGGATCCCTACTATTCTTCAATCGTTAATCGAAATAATGAATCGGATTCCATGATGCATAGACAAAGCGAAAACCCTTCTACAAAGGGAATAGGTTTAAACGTTACAGATTCAAGAATTAATACGATGCGTCAAAACCCACACGGGGAACACTGCTTAACAGGCTTCCATAAATTCGATTTCGAGGCAAAAGCTTTGAATCGGTTAAACAGGTCGGATGTAAGATGTTTGAAATATGGCGATGACATCGAAGATACCGATATTATTATTTCCAAAGCTGGCAATCGTCGAGGAGAAAATCATCCTCTTCCTCCTTCTCCGACGTGGGACGGAAGCGAGTGTGAGGACAAAGCCTCCGGCAAGCTTACGTTTGCCAATTCCCTGAGGATGGATCTCCTGAACAGGGGCAGCAGTATAATGTGCGTGGATACGGAATGCTACGGGGGCTCCGATCAAGACGATCCGCTTATTGTTTCAACTGATTATGGCGCTGAGGGATATGCGTTTGATGGTAGTAATGAGCCAACTGAAAATTGTGAGCTGAATGTAATTGATAGTAACGGAAACCCGAATTCAAAGCAAGGTTCTGGAGGTGATAATCTAGAGTCGCCATCCAGAAACGAAGACGGAGAAGAAGGAAAAGAAGCTGCGGCGTTGCTGCAGGAATGTATAGACGCGGTTTTTCCTGGAAGCAATAAATCCGGAAATTATAACGGTAATATTGGAAATGGACCGGATACCGTCGCGCTTCATCGTGGAGAAACGGAGGTCAGCAGTGATTATAATTGCGAGTCAATTAACGCCACACAGGCTGCAACAATTGAGACTGTGAAATATTGCCAGCCAACGACGACATCACGTAAAAACAAAAGGGAAGGAGAAAAAAACCGGCTAGGAAAACTTGCCAGCGGAAATAGTGATGATACATCGATGGAAGCAGGCGGTAAGGGAGGTAACAGCGGCTGTCGTGTTGGTTTAAAACTACGTGGAGACAGAAATGGGGAAAACAATGGTCTCAACAGTGGGAATGGACAACATTCAGAGAATGAGTCATCAGGCTTCAAAGAAGAGGGCATCCCGAAACCTCGTCAAACATCTTCAAGCGCCAATACTGTGGCAATGATTTCTCCTGACGATAGGTCTCAAAGAACGATGCACCGGTTCGTTGTAATACCCGATATATTATCTTCCGTACATTGCGATGATGGCCACGACAGAAATGAAAACCAACGGTGTGATGAAGACTTTCACGAAGCTTCGACCATCGGCCAGAGAACTCCTGCACCTGAATGTCACGCACCCGTGAATCCACCACCACGGATAAGTTGGCAGAAATCAGATCGCTTTTTGAAGACGAATAGTCAGCGGTGTATGGCGTCGATGCAGCCTTGTGAGATGAGTGCAGGGAGTGTGAGGACGTCATCAGGCGTGGATGACGCGTCTCCATCCAGCCAACCACGTGATTCCATGTCGCCAACGATTTTCGAATGCACTTCCGGTTATCTTTATCCAAATGCTCATAGGGTGAATGATGGCGTCAAGTGTGAAAGTACTATTTTGAAAAACCTCAGCATGTCAAAGGAAGTAGATCACGAGGATGACCCCCTCACCATTACCGCCAAGTCGCCATCTAAGCATAGAAGAAGCTCCATATGCGAGATTAACAACGTCAAGGGTTTTATCAGCAAGGCAGATGGCAATAGGGAAGAATGTCCCAGGACCCACGATACTCGGGCAGACTATGAAAACGAGAAACTGTGTCTTTGCAGTGAATCACAGGCAATCAATATATTGACATCAAGTAACAGAGAGGGAAATGACTCACACGAAATTCCTTACGTTGAAATCAACGAATGCTCAATTGATAAATATGGCGATAAATGCATTGATTCTATCATCAATGCTCGGTGTTCCCATAGAGGTACCCATTCGTCTATAGAAGCCGCGAATGCGTTGGATAAAATGACACTTTCACAAAGAAGTCAATGCCATAATAATTTGATCTCCCGAAACAAACCGTCTTTGACGACGCAAACAGAGTCATCGAATACGAAAGAGGCTGTGCCTAGCGCTAACAGGACATTACCGATGGAAGAAAACGTTTTGAACGAATACAACCAAATCATAGACCCAAACGATGAACCGGAAGCATTTCAACTGATCCAAAACAACAACCGTTACCAACAGCACCACTCGCTAAACCCCAAGTTGAAATCACAAACAGACGCTGTGCCTAACAGGACACTACCAGTGGAAGAAAACGTTTTGAAGGAATTCAACCAAATCATAAGCCCAGACGATGAACCGGAAGCAGTGCAACTGATCCAAAACAACACCCGTTACCAACATCACCATTCGCTAAACCCCAAAAAGAACTCGCAAACACACGCTGCTGCGATGGCACAGAGCAACGATTGCCCAGAAGGTCAAAACGATAATTGCTTCGATCTGACTACAGCGTCCGGTGACTCTCGGCGACCCGCAAAAAAATCCGAGTCCGCTGTCCCTGAAAGTACGGATATCCCTGCAGTTGTGAAAAGTCCGATTCTGAATCCTGGACCTGATTGCCAAGAGAAACGTTTTCAGGATAGCGACACACGGCAAGTTGTGAAAATATCTGAGTCTACTGTCTCTGAATGTACGGAGATCCTTGCAGTAGTGAGAAGTCCGAATATGAATCCTAGTCCTAGATCTGATTGCCGAGAGGAACGTTTTCGGGACAAAACAAACGCAAATGAGTCCGGAGACGAACCCTTGTCCTGTGCGTCCACACCGTGTTCCACCCAATCATCCACAGATGCGACGCTGTCATACGTGGACTCCTGTAGCCAGGTCAGTGACAAAGCTGCAGACGTCAATCACGACGATGCGTCAGCAGCCGTGACTCCAACTTTGAATCACTTAGATAACGATACAGATCCATTTCATGACGCATCTCGTTGCGACGACATCTCCGTGCTAAGATCGGCAAGTCTTCCATCATTAGCCAGTAGCATCACCCGTCGATCTTGCGGGTCAGACGAGAAGTCTACTTTAGAAGACCAAAACACACCACCTCCATCCGCCGTCGATTCAAAGACTGAACATAATCGTTTTACACACCAATTTCACGTACCAGTAGGTCAGAAACTTCAAGAAAAAGAACAGCTTTCCGAACGTGCAAACCTCATTGGCTCTGTCATACCACGTCATCGTGGCCTCATTTCTAACGCGAGATACCAAAAACAGCCAGAAAAAGATGGACAATTTTATCGGAAGCGTGATATACACATTTCGTCGAAAGATGACACCCGAAATCACCAATTAGCTGACGATAACGAGCTGCAAAGATTGGCGGAAGAGGAAATCGACTACGATAGCCTTCAGAAGCGCGTAAGAGAATTTACGACGCAAGCTTTCATTAAAACAGTCAATAAAGAAAAGGCCGCTCACAGGTTAGATTCGAAAGCTAAAGCTAAAGATGCAGAACTAAGACCGGTAATCGTAAACTGTAATACCAGCTCGCACGAATCAAAAGATCGCAAAGGGGCAAACGCTAGTACACTTGACACAAAGAAATCGCTGTCCGAATTCCCAACTTTCCTGACGGGTTCAAAAATAGCGATGGCTACCAAACCTTCCACAATTGGTCAGAAGTATCAGCCTCAAGTTAAAATCAAACTGAAATCGTCTACGAAATGTAAGGAAAAGTGGAATAAAAGTCTTGAGCAGCCATCGAGAGGGAAAGCACTCAGCGCGAAAGAAAAGATCAGTAATTCCCGAACTCTTAACGTTAGAAAGGTTGACGACTCGACAAGAGATAGGTCTAAATCTAATGCAGCTCACGCAAATGCGTGTTCCAGAAATAGAATTCAAACCTCTGACACCTCTTCTCCGAAATTTCTGACAGGGAAAAGTCAAAATGGGATGAATTGCAAGCCACATCTTAGCCAGTCTTCAAAGATCAAATTCCCACGAGATGCCAATAGCCTAAAAGAGAAAGAGGCGTTAAAATTTCCTCACACAATGCAAAAAGAACCTCGCCCTGGGAAGAGAAGGGAGACCAGAATGCGTCCAGTGCAGACACTCGGGGAGGAAGAGGATTCACACCGCAATGCATCAGGTAAAGATATCACAGAGAAAAAGAGGAGTGTACGCACAGAACGGGACGTCAGTTCAAAGGAGACTGGAAATGTATCTCACGTGACCAAGTGCAAAGGAAACGAAGTTTTGGCGCGGAAAGACAGACCGTATCCAAATTCTGATTTTCCTGCAGAATCTAAACAACATTTTCAAGACCGGAAATCACCCAACGTTGGCACGGAGGAAAGGCAGAAGACTGCGATCGGGGAGAATGTTTTGACACCATCGCCCGTCAGGGATAAAAGTATGAAAAGTTCGTTGAAAAAAAGTCCAAGAAAACATGAGCCAGAATATGGGCAATGGAGAAATTCCTCGTCAGTCGTGACCAGAGACAGAAGTGTCAGATCGTATGGAAGCTCAGTCGACCTGCTTCGGAGCCACGAGGTGTGGCAGCACAGAAGAAGAACAAATGAAGATCCTATCCATCCCAGGGCCGAATCCGACGATCTGCCGACTGACAAAAAATCCTACAGGTCGATCATCAACGAAGCTATTTCTAGGGCAAGGGCCCGAATCGGCATGATACGCGCTACAACAAAGAGTGTCACAAACGAAGCAAGGACTTTAAACGGTTGTGGTGGAAGAAAAAGCGCACTAGAAGAGAGCAGAAAGAAGAATCGGGCAAAGAGTTCAGGATCATCATCGCGGCTTCACCTCCCAGCCGTACCACCGGGGAGGTTGAGGGAGTTTCTCGTCTCGAAATCGAAAGAAGCGCCAGAGTACGCGAAGAACACCAACAACTCGTGCGAAGACGATGCCAACTCCGGTACCGTGACTAGGGATGGTTTGTTGCTGACGGCGGGAGCGAGTGGCTGCTACGTGACGGCAGCCTCTCACTCTCAGTCCTTCAAGCAAGACGATTTCAGAAGCTGCGTGCCTTGTCCCAGCTACCACGATCGACAAGGCCAAAACGGCTGTCATTTTAATATGACGTGCGATGAAGGCTTGAGAGTGCAACTGAGAAAAAAGGTGAGAGAGAGAAGTTCTAAAATACCAGTACCGATACGCACAGTACGACACCACTCCTTGGGAAGCCAAAAAAAAACTTGCCGCAGCGATGCAAACAACGCCGATGGCCTAACGAACGCTCTAATCTGTAATATTACAATAGAAAATTACCATCGTCAAAGTTTTTACAAGAATAATAATACCATAGATACAAACTTCAACCAGACACAGGGCGATGGGAAAGAAATAAATACAACGTCTGCGCCTGATAAACCCCGGAAGGCGCAACGCTTGCTCTCTCGATGCGAATTATTCAGCGCCCCGACTTCCACGATTGGACCGAGGCCGAATTCGAGCCAGAGTCTTGATCCTGATGAGCAAAACAAGCGTACAGATACATCGCAAGACAATCCGCATGAGCTAGAAATGCTCAAAAAGGAAGAACAACAAGCTCTTGATCTTGATCCTGGATGCAAGAGCAAGCTTGATTTTGATGAGCAAAACAAGCGTATAGGAACGTCGAAAATCAGCCTTGAAAACAGTCCGCATGAACTAGAGGAAGAACATCAAGCGCTTGAATCGGCGGACGGTGAGCAGCAAGCCTACATCAATGTTGGCACCATGCAAAGTAGTTCTGCAGAAGGCGATGACGACGACGACGATTTCGACAAACCGAAACGAGAGTGTAGTGATACTGTTTCTGTCTCCGGTTCTAGCAGCTGCTCAAATTGCAGGTCTAAAAGCACGGGCTTCGTCACGGCAAACATTTGCCGGGACCACGAAGAAGCATCGGTTTCATTCGATTCAAAGGTCGATAATTGCTGGCCACGAGATGAAGAGTCTTCATCACCGTCACGAGTTCGTTTTTCTCCGGAGGAAGACAGACCGGATGGTGCATTTTTGGAAATAATTCACGCAAAAATTGCCATCGCTCACAAAACGCGTAATATTCTGCGCCGTAACCAGGCCAGTCCAACGAAAGCAGAACAAGGGGACAACCAAATGTCCGATGACTCCTCCAACAGTCCAAATATCATATCTGAAAATATTATGGACGAGTCTCGTCATCTCTTAAAGAACGCCGATGTAGCCTTATGCACGACCTCGCTCGATGACAGAACGCAGCGTTTGTTTTCCCGCCACAGTTCAAGCCAGCCTATTTTTAGGCGTTCACTACCCGCGTTTCCAACTCCGACGACGATCACAGTTCCGCCGCGTCCACGTACATCTCATTCCCTCAACACGGGGCGCCAGTCAAAGACTCCTTTATCATGCTTAACGAAAAGCGAAGAAGGGTTCAACTTATCCGACTTGCCTTGTCAAGGATGGCCGGAGCCAACGAAATCTGAATTGTCCCCGCAATTTTCAAGAAAGCGACGTCTGCAAAGAGGCGATCTAGGTCAGGGCATTGCGTTCTCATCGCCTGAATCTGCAGTGTCAAATCGAGCTCTCGAACCCGAGGAATCAAGCCATCGGAATCGGAGCCGTCAGGGAGACTGCTCTTGTGGTGGGAAGAGAACGTCATCAAAAGAAGATGGAGAACAAGATAAAGAGTTGCCACAAGGGGAAGCAGCTCAACACAAGCAAAATCGTAAGAGCCGATATTCTCTAGTTGAAAGATTATCCTCGGAAGAAGATAGAAAACTCACCAATGAGTCGCGAAAGGAAGGGCTAATACTAATACAACGGAGTCAAATCCATGAATGCGATTGTCCTTCTGCTGTAATAATACCCCCAGACGCACAAGGTAAACGATCTAAAGAATCAAAGCGGGAGGAGAAAGCTCAACGGAGTTGCAGCAACCCTACCAACCAATATTCTTCTTCTGACAAGACACCTTTAGACGACGACGTAAAACAGGTCAGTGTCGCTGATGAGTCCAAGTGCCGCCAAATCTCGATAAAGTCACCTTATGCCATGTGCCAACCGAGTCGAGTCGTGAGCGATACTAAATATCGAGTTCGTATCGATAGAAACAACGACTTCAAGCGCGTTCGGTTCAAAAGGGGCACGTTAACGTTTTGCCAAAATTCCCCGTTAAAAGTGCCCAGCGTCAATTCATCGTCGAGTCCGGAGAGTGACGTCACGGACAACGATCGAAGAGAGGAGGGTGATAACTCTATGACGTCGTCGGTTGGCGTGGACGATTCCGAAGCCGGGTTTTTTGACGTCACAGATAGTGGTGAACGCGATGATAGCAGTATCGTTACGGGATCGGTGGAAGTGAAAGATGACGAGTCGGAATATGACTGTTGCTATGCCACCACCACACCAGAAAGCTCCTCGAATGACCAATTCAACTGTTGTCATCCCGTTAAAGACGACGACGATTATGATGACGATGATGAGGAGGAGGAGGAGGAGGAGGAGGAGCAGGAGGAGCAGGAGGAGGAGGAGGAGGATGAATGCTGTGCGGACCAGACTTCCTGCCTTGAAAACAACGATAACAAGCCCTACGAAGGCGGCGTCGAATTGAGTTGTCATGACAACGATGAACGCGATGGTCGAAACGATGCCACGGGGAGCGACGATGACGATGAAGACGACGTAAGCAACGGAAAAGCCCGCCATTTTCAGACGGACGTCGCATCAGCAGACTGCGAGAATCGTGAAGAATGCAACGACAAACTGGCTCAGGCTGGTGTAACGGGGGGGAAAGAAGCAGTGAAGAAGAAAGTGGCGATTCTTTGGGGAGTGAGGTCGGAAAATCCAAAAGGCCAAGGAAA
>JAUEKT010002797.1:0-10519 GCA_031762655.1 Doris verrucosa
TCCGTCCGTCCTTCCTTCCTTCCTTCCTTCCTTCCTTCCTTCCTTCCTTCCTTCCTTCCTTCCTTCCTTCCTTCCTTTCTCCCTGTTCACTTAATCATTGGTTTATTTTAAACACTTTGCTAACTTGATTATCGAATAAAAAAGCCAAAATGCTCATTTATGCAACTACATAATATGCAAACACACATTGAGTGTGACCTTAAAAGTGAATTCCATTATTCAAATTGAGGCCCCTCATTGTACATAGCCATACAAATACCAGCTTTGTATTAATGTGAATATCATCCCTCCATTTTGCCTTCAGTGAAACTTATTCTAAATCAGTCTCATACATCATTCCCAAAGAGCTCATTTTTTTTTTACATTTTTAATGTCAATGTTCTTCACTTGTATTGAAATTTCACTATGTATTTGCATACATGCTATTTTCAAATGTACTACCCTTGTAAAATGCAGGGGAATGGCCTTATTCGAAAGCTTACATTATTATTCATATCATTTCTTGTAGGCCTATATCGTAATAAAGGTAAATTTAAAAAAATGAGAAAATAGACGAATGCAGTCTAGAAGACTAAAGAGTCGAGCTCATTGTCTGTACTGCTGCAGCTGACTGTATTGTCTCCATTCACTGAATGCTTGCTGAATTCTGTGGGCAGTTGATCGGTGATGTCAGGAAGTCTGCTCTCTTTCTTTTCCTGTCTGGTTATTGTTATTCATGTTTTCAAGGCCATCAACCCAAACAACAAATAAGAAATCGAAGAATAATCAAAGTACTTTCATGTAAAAAGCAAAATGATAATATATTAAAAAAAAGATAATAATTGTCAGAAAGGCCCGACTGTGCATTTTGTTAATGCCAGAGAAGGGTTTAGCTCAGCAATAGCTCTCATAGAAAAAGGAGGCTCCCTAATAAATAAAGAACGTAATAAAAATGAATATTTTGACGTTCACTAAATATTAAAAGAAGTATTAACAAGATCACCACCCTCACATAAACAGTCGCACCTCTTAATGCTAAAAGACAAGGGATCAAGTTTTCTAGTGTTGAAGCCAGGAAAGACCTTTTTATTTACATATAGATATGTAGAATATAGAATGATGTGTGAATATATGGTCAAATTAACAGATTGCTGGCTTTCACTTAAGTCTTATTACCTATCACAAAATTTTCCATAATCGGATTGTGCTTGGGACGAATAAATGCAGATGGCTACCAACTCTGAAGATGGGATGTGGCACACTTGATAGCTTGATTTCCTTGGCTACCTTTGACTCGAGCTTTAGGCTTACCGGTAGTTGATATTGACAAGTTGGTGGGTTTTGAATAAGAAACAAATAAATATAGAATTCCATCAATACCCATCAAACATTTCTTTCACAGGTGTTGCTTTGTTTTTGATGCTGAGATGAGAGCACACAAAAATCTTTTCTTGAGGTTGGTATGGATGTAATATGTCATTGTGTTATTTCATAATATTTTACTGATGTTTGCAGAGATTAAAAAAACTAAACAAAAAGTTCCAAAATTGACTTTTACTGCACCAGAGATGAAAGCTGAGTATTATAGCAATTTTATACATACCCGTTTTATCTTGCTTTATTAGAAGTGTTTCTTTGGAAACATCAAAAATCAAATTTGGGTGAATCTTATTTTTGATACTTACAAAAAATCATATAGTGAGGTTTTAATTTCCACTTTGTCTGTATTAGATTCAAACTTTTAAATAACCATGACAGGTACTAGGTTTTGTGATAGGAATAAGCACTTTGATCTTTTATTTAGTACAGAATATCCATTTGCCACTTGTTGCTATTTGTGTAGCTTTTTATGAAGATGTAACAAAGTTATTATTAAAATTGAAAACATGCTGTTGTAATATAATTCCAGATCTCACCCTGAGCGGCCAGATCGCATAAGTGCCATCTTCAACAAGCTCAGTGCATGGGGCCTGCTAGCAAGGTGTATGGAGATTCCGGTATGTTAGATAGCATTTCAAAATTATTTATTTATTTTCTTTGTTCAAAAATTTGATGGTGCTCATATTAGTCTTTTATTTTGCATTAATTTCAAGAAATACGTAACATTATTTTTTGCACGTAATATTGAAGTAAGGACATAGTAAGACATTTCCAGATTACTTGAATAAAAGAAATGAAGTTTGTATACGTCAAAGATTTTTAGATTTGAGTGTTAAGTATCTATCCGCATACATTTGTGCATTCTTATGCAATGTTTTGATGGGCTATTGGTCCAAAAGCTGAGTTGTTTTATTTGGCTAGTTACTCCATTTATACTCTTTATGAAGTCCATAATGTAAAATGCAACATACAAACACAAGGGCATACTGTTGGTGTCATTCTTTGACCACATAAGTACAATTTCATTTAAAGTTGATTTTTCACTAGTTTAAACTAAAGGGGATGCTGTAATCCTGTATTAGACAGGAAAACTTCAAAATAAAGAAAGTTCAACATCTTCTTACGATGTATAAGGAAGCAAACTACGTATTTTGGTTTGGGTACTATAAAATTATGTTTCAGAATACATATTGTTAATACATATTGTTAAACTACAGTTAGAGAACAACACTGACGATACTCGGTTTCATGTTAGACACAAAAGATGGGTTATTAAATTGATTGAACAATTAAGTGTAATTTCATCAATATCTGCTCTTCACTTTGTCTTTTGTGATTTGGGAGAGAAGTGACACTTTTAGGCTATTTATGTTCATATTTGAGTAACATTTCCATGTTTGTGGATATCAAACTAGGTAGAAATTATGATGATATAGATGATTTTTACCCAAAACATCTCTGTTGTCATTTCTGACATTACCCGAAGATACTTTTTTAAAAACTGAACAATATTAATTCATTCTGTCTGGAAAGAGAAAAGAAGATTCTTAAATGAAATGAGGCACATGCACAAAGATTGATTAAATGTTGTGGATACATGTAAATATTTTAGTGCTTAAGGTTTTCGATGAAAAAATGCTTGATTTAATAGATTAAAAAAATTACGGGAATAAAGATTCTATATGCTTAATGTTACATGTATTTCATACTCTATTATTATGAGTCTGTCATTTGTATTCTTTAATTTAATTATTCTGAATGATCTCAAGATTTTGAATGATGTTATACTAGAATAATCAGTCATATATTCTTTAAATAGAACATGATTTTAATATTTTTCATGTGTATGGAACTAATTTTGTTCTTAATAGTCATGAACGTATGCTTTTATTGTATATTTTTTCAGTCAAGATTAGCCAGAAAGAGTGAAATCTTGTCAATCCACACGTAAGTTGCAACGTCATTTAAAGCCAGATATAACACTTTGACTATCTATATTTTAAAGGCACCTTTATTTGTGTTTTGTCTCTTCTTAATAAAAGAATATCATTATGATAAAAGAAAAAAAAATCAAAACTATTAACAGCAGGATGTATTTTCTAAAATTTTTCTGTGAAGTAAATAATAAAAAAATGTTGATACTAATGACTTCATTGCCATCTTTTATAGGATTATTTTTTAAAAGCCGTTCGTATGTATTTTTATTTACACATATATAGATATGATGTACCATAAAGATAAATCTTTGATTAATACGGCTTTGCTATGTATTCAACTTACAGAGAGCAATACCTTGAGGACCTGATTCAAACTCAGAGAATGAAGGAAGATGAATTAGAGAGGGTTCCAGCTGAAAAATCCTACCAGTCCATTTATGTTCATCCAGTGAGTTTGATATCATATAACATGATATAACACATAAAATTGAATGAGATTAATGACTTCTTTTACTTTCATGACTTTACCTGACTCTTTTCAAAGCAGCTTTAACACCTCAACAGGCACTGTAACTACATTAATGTGAAAACTTTGAATTCTTGTGGTGCTTGAAGTGGTCTTTCTTGATGACTCATGATATTACTTACTTATATATAGAATGCCATGTACAGTGACACGTAAGGTTCACACCTGGGAACGCCAAAGACATCTGTCTTCTGCCTTCTTCCTGACCTCTCCCCATGTCCAGCCTTGTTGTTTCATTTCTCTCTTAACTGTCCTTCTTCAATGTTTCCATTGGCCGGCCTTGCCTTCTCTGTCCTTGTGGTGTCCATCTCAGGTCAGGGTGACTTTTGGGATTGCAGCAGGTTGCAATCTGCACACATGGCCTCGTCGTTCTAATGAATAACAGCTACACTCAGGTCATCAGTTTGGGACTGTGTCTGGTGTAATGAACAACTTCCTTTCAATTTCATTGTTTATATACAGCTTACAAAACAAGGGCAATAATTCACAAAACATAACAATGACACAGAGTCACAAAGAGTCACAGAGTTGCATGCCATGATCATATGCCGGTATGTACAATTACAATACCCGGTAGTATAGTTAATAGTGTTAGTACTGTTAGTAGTGTTAGATATTTAGTATATTCTATTACAATCGTAAGAAGTTCCATGCATGCCTTTTAGAGGAGATCATGACTTAAATGCTGGCAAGGATAACCCAATCTGTCACAACTCTCACAAAGCTCGAAACCGTCTCTAAAGACAAGAACATCAAGCTCAAATTAAAGATCAAATTATTGCAATCCCTGGCTATTTCTACATTTCTCTATGAATTTTAGACACTCACAGCAGACCTTGAGAGAAGGATACAAGCCTTCGAAATCCGATGCTTTTGCAGACTTTCTGGCATCTTATTTAAAGACCACATTGCCAATAAAGAAATCAGAAACAGAAGAAAACAAGTAACCGGGGCCCATGAAGATCATCTAAGCACTTTTATAAAGGCACAAACTGACATGGTATGGACATATCAGGACTTGCCAAGACGATCTTGCAAGCTGCTTTATGCGGTGGGAGAATGCGTTGAAGGCAGAGAAAGAACTGGGAGGGCAACATAGCAGATTGGACAAACCTAAAGCTACGGGACACCCTTAGGGTTATAGAAAACAGACTAGAGCGGAGAGAGATGGTTGCTACATCTTCTTCTGTGCCGCCACAGTCAACCAGACTAGGGGTCAGGTAACAGGTAACCTGGCTCAAGTCTCTGTGAATCATTTTATTTATCTGGTAGATCCATCTTTTCAGTTGTAATGTGATCTTGCCGTCTGTTCTGTTTTGGACACAGCAATACGAATGAGACAAAACAGCTTGGTTTAAGGTTTTAGCCTTTCTTTTTGCCTTTGTTGTTTCTTTCCAGGGTGCTTTTAGTTTTATCATTTGCATTATGATATTCTCAGGTTAAAGGAATTTTTCTTTTCATTTATTTATACTATTATTTTTATCATTGTTGCTCTCTCTCCGTTTTCAACTTCCTTTTGCTTTTTTCTCTAAATTTTAATTCCACGATCATCTTTTTAAAAAGAAATTATTCATTCTTCTTTTAACATCAATTGACAACTTAGTTTTGAAATACGGATAAAAAAAAGTGAATTTGAACAACAGCCTTGTGTTTTGTTAGGAAACTAAATCATTAGTCATTAAATTTGAGATTTCAAGACATTTTGTAACATTTTTCTTTCTCCAGAAAACTCTTCACTGTGCTTTGTTGGCATGTGGAAGTGTTCTCAATGTCGTTGAGGCTGTATTGTCTGGTCAGGTAAGTCTGCATACTAAGTAGATGTAGACATCTGCATATTTTGATTTTACATAATATATGGAAAGAAACACAAGGTAAGCTTAAGACAGAACATTCAGAAGAAAACCCATAACAATCATGTATGCCTTACTGGCTGAGTTCATGGA
This sequence comes from Doris verrucosa, assembly GCA_031762655.1. Taxonomy (NCBI): domain Eukaryota; kingdom Metazoa; phylum Mollusca; class Gastropoda; order Nudibranchia; family Dorididae; genus Doris; species Doris verrucosa. The sequence continues at coordinate 5,766 of JAUEKT010002797.1, forward strand.
TAGCTTTCTGTTTATAAGAAAAAAAAGATAGGTGGGTTAATAGTCCATATCCTGCACAAGTGCAATGTCGCATACTGCACATTATTTATCACCTAGCAGGCCCATTCATTCAAAAGTCCTTTTCAGCTCCCCAGAGAGGATACAGTAAAGCTGCCTGTTACGCACTTCATACTAACATTGGTATCCCGCCTATTGCTGCGTAGTCAATTACACTGGAGTGGGGTGAAGCCATTGGATTTATTTCCTAGCTCACAGAAAATACACGATGGTTGAAGATGCAGTTTGAACCTGCTACCTCTTGGTCGGCAGTCCGACCTTCTAACCACTCAGCCACTGTGCTTCCTGAGGCATGGAGTGCTGACACAGGTGTCATGGGCTTGATCCCTGTCTGCTTTGATGTTGTTCTTCGGTCTATTCCTATGAATCTTCTCTGTCTTTGTTGTGATGGGGCAGTTCAATTATTTTGTCTAGCATTTACCACTTTGCTATTTATTGTCTGATTAGGTCGTTGTATAAAAAAATATTGATTACATGATCTTATACTATTATGAAACATAAAGGTGTAAAATTCTCCAAAATACATTTAAAGCTGTAAGGCATTAAATTTCGAAATGCTTTTTATGAATCCCTTAATATAATATAATTATACTTTATCTTAAACACAGTTACTGTTTCCTTAAGGGAGTGAAAATTGGTTACAGATGTAAAGAAAAAGGGGTACAGTGTGCTTGATGTTTGCTCATCTTTCATTTTTTTGTTCTGTCTCCAGTCCCAAAGTGGTGTCGCAATTGTGAGGTGAGTTTACATTTTATAAGTTGTATTTCTGATCTCATACTCTCTCTGAAGCCCTCTGAAGTATTTGAAGATGTTTTGTTGCTTTTTTCTTCATTAATTTTTCAACATTACCTTATAAGCCATCTTCTGCAACTTGAAATACCAGTAAGTCATAAAAATGGGTTTATAATCAACATTTTAACATTGTGCAGGCTCATTGAATGGAAATCACTTACCTTACTGAGGGCTCTGTAATTCAAAGCCCTTTGTAGTTACTTTGGGGGTGTTCGGTAGAATAGTCCATAAGTAGTTTTACACTTACAGAGCCTTGCTGTTTTGTTACCGGATACTCATTTACAACTTAGTCAGTTGAAAAAAATCAGGGAGAAATACCATCTTTAAGAATAAAATATTTGTGTGATTATAAATTCACAATGTTTTGGATTTTTGCTATGTATAATCTTTCTTTCTGTTTCAAAAACCTTCACTTCTTGTTTGTTATCATAAGTTAAGAAGTTTTGCTCCATTTTATCATTTATAAATGTCCACCAAAGTTGTCATTTTAAGTTCATTTTTGAATTACAAATCTAATAACAATTATTACTGCAATATTTTAGAAGAAAAAACAACAATCTAATCCACAATCGGCCAAACTTACAATAGAAATTTGTTTTTGTGATTGCTGTGATTGACAGACCTCCTGGGCACCATGCGGAAAGCCACAAGGCTATGGGCTTCTGCCTTCTCAACAGTGTTGGCGTCGCAGTCAAGTTTGCTCAAAGCAACTTTGGAATAAAAAGGTCAGTTCTCTAACAATGCGGATGCTTACTTCTGCTTTCAAGTCGAAATTGTAGTAGTGCTGAAATACATTGAATTTGTCAATTGCGACACACTGTGGGGTTATTGGACTTATTTCCATTGACCGTGTGTCCATCGGCCAGTCCAGTTTCATGAAATTTGTGTGTAATAAAAACGATTTAGATCTAAGCATTTGATTTACTTACTGTTTGTGAATATTAACACATTCCTCTCCCAAACTCTTCACAATCAAAGAGTTAATGGTCTTCAAAAGAATATCTTAAAGGGTATACTGGAGAGATCTAGATAGCAGAACATTTACTGCTGAAAACATAGATTGTAATTCTCCCATTGAGGAAGCATGAAAGAAAATAATAGTGATAGTGTGGGAAACAGAATGTCTTGAAAAGTTTTTTAGAAGGTGTTTGAATTTCCTTTTTGGCATTAATTTTGTTCTTTTCTATTGATAGAATGAGAGGTAGTTGTTCAGTGAATATGTTTCCTCTGTAAGCTTTTATTCCCATCGCATTTTATCAACTAAATTTGCGACAATCTTTCAAAGAGTTATTTCCCTTCGATTAGTATGAGTTTGTTGTTTGCTAGTATAGGTTCATCATTCTATAAACCATTCAGGATTTATTTCAAATGAATCAATTTTACGACAGTACATATTTTTTTTCTTTGAAATAATTCCTTTCAACTTGTATTACACTTACGATGCTTTTAGTGAGTCAATATTGAATACAACTTTTATTTACAGTTTATTGTTACAAAACTCTCCAAAATTATGAGAGCACTAGAGCACTGTCCTCAATATGATTGCAAGATACATTATGAGATCTCACTACAAGATCGTTTTGCTTGGGGATTGAGGCAGTGTATAGGAATAAATAAAAAGATGTTCATCCAGAAGTTAACTTTGGTTTTCAAAATGATATTCTTTCATCCTTTTGTGTATCTTGTGTAGGATTCTGATCTTGGACTGGGACGTGCATCATGGCAACGCCACACAGCATCAGTTTTACGATGATCCTAGGTAAGTCCCCTTTGTTTGTGTCCGGCTTCGTGGCCAACAGTCTGCCTTGCATTAATTATTGGCTTGTTTCTTGCAGTTTTTTTTAATATCCTTTGTCCACCTAAGTGGGTGATTACAGGTGCTGTTGGTTAGTGCTCCTTCTTTCTTTTCTTTTTTCCCGTTCCATTGTTTTATTATTTTTTACAATTTAAATTTGAGTTGAATTTGAATCTGAAATCGAAATGAATTTCTATTTGGAGATAAATGAAATGGTTGAAGAGGGTAAATTTCAAGGAAAGAAAGAAAGAAAGAATTCTCCAAATTACATGTATCTTTCCTGCTCAATCTTAAGTACAGTCAAGGATTTTATGAAAAATGCCAATTGCTGCACAGTGTGTAAGAGCATGATATTTATTATAATGCAAATGAATTCTGGGAGGTTTATGCATGCAGTGTCGCAAATGTAGATTATCATTCAGCTCTCATTATATCACTAATATCCCACATACATGAAAAATGTTCTGACGTCGATGGTCGACGGATCTATCTTTTCAAGATTAGATTTTGAAAATCGGTGCGCCAGACCTCTGAAATTGACATCATTGGTTTGAGCACTGAGTTTATGAGTGGATCAAACTTCTGGTAATGATATTTGAGAAGTAAGTGATAGGCAGAGAAATTGAATAGCCCTTTAAGAACAAAAACAAGAAAGATGCAAAGGAAACCAGATATAAAAAAGTTTTTCCATAGCTCAGTCAGTAGAGTGCTTTCTTTTTATATGACAAGGCAATGGGTGCAGACGCAGAGGTCACGGGTTTGATCCCCACGTGTTATAAATTGATTTTCTGCCTATTCCTATGCATTTTTCTTGACTTTGTTCTTATTTGACTACATTGCTAATGATTTACTTCTTATTTAATGCTCCTTGCCTCACTATTTGTCTATAGACATATAGCAGTTTAGAGGCGTGGTCTGTCAAGTTTTAAAGCAAAGGGGATAAACATGTATCTTACAGACCTTGGATATCATCTCTTTATCTTATTAAAAATATCTGACGGACATCTTTTTTTGCTGCTCTTCTTATCTGTCCTTTTCTTTTTCCCCCTCTGAAGGCAAGATTACAGCTTCTTGATTATTTCCCTTTCTGGCTGTCACAGCAAGGCTCTGTGGAAGTCTTTCTCTTTTTTTCCTTTCGCTTACTTCCCCTTAATTCAATTTCTCTCATTTCATCTATTCCATCGTTGTATAGATTTCCTTCCACTTCCACCTGTTCAAAGGAATTTTAAAATTCTTTGCTTTGTGCCATTTCCACAAAGATGTACTTTTAGGTCGTTGTACTCATTTATTATAATGTTGTCATTTTTGTCCTTTGTGCTTACATTACGTAAATGCTGGCCTTCAAAAGTTCTCAAGTTTGAACCTGGTAAGAGGCTGCGTTGTTTTGCAGGAGAATGTAAATGTCTCTCTCCACCAGATTCTCTCAATTCTTCTGGATTGGACCATTTCACTCTTTTTTTATCTTTTGTCTGGCTTATTTCTCTTCATAACATATTAACATTACATTACTCCAAATGACAGTATAAATTTAGGTCAATTGGGAAATCATCCTTACTCTGAACAACCCTCTCCAACAACCACCTCTCACTGACTCCTCTATCTGTATCAGCAGTAAAACCAAAATCCAGCCCAAACTTTGTTGTTTTCCTGTAAAGATACCCACAAAAGAAAATGAACAACGAAAAACAAAATTCCCCTTCCAACTCGCCCCCCCCCCCCAACCCCACCAAGAAGACAAGACCCTACCCAAAACAAAAGCAAGGGAACAACACCACGACAATTACACAACCAAAGTCAACCAAACCTCAAATCCGAACAAAGTAAGACAAACGTTAGTTGCCTGTGGTCGGGGCACCAGAGTCAGGTACCACTGTCGTATCAGCATTCGGATTTCTGCAGAGATTGGAATAAGACGATCTCATTGGCCTGAGCCCCGTGCGACAAATGTTTTCTATGTTGTCCAAGCGAACAAGTAGGGTACATATTCCTACTTAAGGAACCCTCAAATGCCATGAATGGAGCTCAAACCCCGCACCTATGGGTCGACATGCCACACTTCCACCACTAAGCCACTCTACTTCCTGCTGGTGGGATTTCAGAACAAAGCTCG
>JAUEKT010002908.1:0-10519 GCA_031762655.1 Doris verrucosa
CCTTGCTGCATTCTTTTGGACTTTTTCTAGTTTTTCTATTTGATTTTTGCGGTATGGGTCCCAGACACTACTGCCGTCATCCAGGATTGTTGACCACACCAAGAAGTAGCAAGAAATTTGAGCACCCTCGTCAGAAAGTTGTGTTGTACGCACGTTGTTGTGAAGTGAAGTTGTTTTGTTCCCTTTTCATGGTCGTAAAAGACTTAAAAATAGGGTTTCTGATGCACTTTCACACCGAAAGACAACATTTTGTAGTAGTCATGTTGGTGTTTGTTCCCACTGCATGGGCAGCTTGAGAAAGGTAATACAATGACAGTAAAGATTTTTGTGGAAGAAATGTCAAGTCCTTTCTTGAAGCAATGATAGATACATTTTTTTAATTGCTTCTTCCAATGTTTTACTTTACTATTGTAGCTTGTATGGTCTGTACGACTAAATTTGCTTTGCATTCATATATTTTTTAAACTGTATATAAGCATAATGGACAGGTTTACCTATCAGTCCTTGAACCATTCTCCCAAAACCCTTATTACAGATAAACACTGTTTTCTTCCCATTGAACAGGCAATGGAAAGCAAGTTGTTAGTTGGCGGCAAAAACATCGTTGACCACACCAATGAGCAGCAAAGAGCTTTGGAGCAACGCCGAAGGGAAATAGCAGACCAGCAGGTTTGCGTTTACATCTTTTGCTTGTTTCTTTTTCAACTGAGTTTTTTTGTTTGAAAGGCTTGGCACAAGTAAAAATTCAGAAATGATTTATAATTGGTTGATTTTGAAATGTTATTCAAATTGTGACTCCAGGAAATCAATGTTTAAACTGATAATATAAATTAAGTAGGAAGAAATGATAATAACAATGTTGTTAACTGTTGACTTTCTTCTCTTATTTGGACCTGACCACTTTTCCTTAGCAGACATCTTGTATTTTATTGTGGATGAAATCTTGATCCATCACTTTCTGAGAGGTGTGCATTTCAATAAAAATTCTTACTTGCTCTCAACAGCGAAAAGAACGTGAAATGCAACAGAAGCTGGAAGAAAAAGAGGAGACTGCATTGGGATTTAGGGAGACATATCAAACTTTACAACAGGAGGTGGATGTGAAGACAAAAAAACTGAAAAAGGTATGTTAGTTAATAGTTATTCTTTCAGATAACCTAATTGTGTACAGGTGTGGTTGTATAAGGAAACTTTTTGATGTCAAATAGTGTTTTATCTGCCCATTATTAAACAGTAACATTAACTTACATGTCAGTGGAAGATTCTATTCACCTTTTAATTTTCTCTAGACCGTTTTTTCATAATTGGATGAGTTCCAAAGAAATTTATTGTAGATTCCCTAATCTGGATATCAAATATTATTTTGCTTACAATGACTGTAGACATCAATATTGATTTCTTTTCAAACCGTTCTGAGAAAGCAAAAAATTTCTTTTGTTTTCTTAGGAAACAAAGAATCTTTGACCTATATTTATGGATAGCATTATCGTGATGAGTGTTGAGTGAATGTCTGACCTCAACGTCAATTTGGAATTAAATATATTCTTCATGAAGCTCTTAACTCATCCCACCCACAGTTGTTTGCCAAACTCCAGGCTACACGCCAGGAAATCCAAGACCTGCAGGAGGAACACGTCAAAGAGCGGCAAGAGTTGGAAATGACGCAGATGGACCTGACACGAGAACTCAAGCTCAAGTACGGCAAGATTCTTTTTTACTTAATCAAATACCTCCATACCCTTAGCCTTTGTTTAGATTTTTTTTTTCATTTCTTAAATAGCCTAAACATCCAGAGAACACCCATTCTAAATTTGGTCAAAATGAGAGGTGGCATGAATACTTTGGAAATTTGAGAATAAGGCTTCCCACGCTGTGGGAACCAACTCAAATACGACTTCTGTGGGAACCAACTCAAATACGACTTCTACAAAAAGTTGTCTTTGGTGTGAAAGTGCAGTAGAATCCATTTTTAAGTCTTTTACGACCACGCAGTGGGAACAACATGACTTCACTTCACAAAGTTCAATACAACTTTTTGACGAAAGACAACTTTTTTTAGAAGTTGTGTTGGAGTTGGTTCCCACTGCACGATCGGCCTTGCGATTTGATTGGTAGGTAATGTTTAGATCAAATACCGGAACTGAAAACATGCGAGGCTATTGGAATGGTCATATTTCAAATGTTTTCATGTGCACAGAATCACCAATTTAATCAGATTAAAAGATTTTCATATTAATTTTCTTCCTTGCATTGATCTTGCAATTAAGCGAAAAATTTTCTTTCTATTCATACAGGTAGAAAATAACACCCCACTTTTTGTTGTATATCAAGTGTTTAAAGTTCTAAAGCATTATATTTCATATGATTTTACTAAAATAATCTGTCTATATATAAAAAAAGTAAAGTTTCTTCTAGGCCTTGACAGACCCAAAAAGCTGGAGCTTATCCCGGTTTTGATAGCGTTAAGCGGAACAGATGATACAAGATCATCCCCAGGACAGGACGCTAGTCCATTGCAGGCTTTACTCCCCAGCCCTTGCTGGTACTCATTTACACCTGAGTCGAGTGTAGCATTTGGAGTAAATTTTCTTGCTCAAGGAAAATACATGATGCTCGTGGCGGGATTCAAACCCGGTACCTCTTGGTCACCGGTCCGATGCTCTAACCACTGAGCCACCGTGTCTCCAATCTGTCTACATATGGGGGATGAATTTTAATCTTTTAGCACTTTCGTTGAAAAGGATCTTTTTTTTAGAATTATGGTTGTTTGAGCTGGTAATAAGAAAACATATATTTCTATGTTGGCATCTCTGGCGTTGAAATCAAAATACAAGGGAAGATTTGGTACATATGGCACATTTGATTTGTTGTAGTGCTCAGTCTGGTTTCAATAAGAATGAGACTATCAAGGTTGTGCGTTTTTTTAAAGAAAGAAAGTTTCTTTTTTTTTTTTTCTTCTTCATGACTTAGGATCTACACCTGTATGTTTCTGTACTGAACACATGTACCTGAAACAGGTACAATAAACGTTCTGCTCTTAAGAAAGATTTCCGAGGCCGATCGTTTCTTAACGGCAATAAAAAATCCTTGTTGTTAGAGATGTCAGTCGCCAGAATTGTGGTATTTAAGAAATCTTAATGAAAATCTATGTTTATGTTTGTAGTGACTACTTTGGCACTTTTTCTCTGTACTCTGTATGTATAGCATAGTCTGGCTGCAGAAAAGTTAAGGGCTTTTTTTATCAGACATCTCTGTGAAATGCTATCGTTAGTGGAAGTAAGATTTGTGTGGATGTGAATGATGCATCGTTACTCTTCTGCTTTGTATGATATAATATAATGAACTTTGTCCTCTTGTGCCCCAGAATGCTGATCATTGAGAATTTCATCCCCATGGAGGACAGGCAGAAGATCACCAACAGGGCTTTCTACGATGAGGACCAGGACGACTGGAAACTGAAACTGCTGGCCAATAAAAAGTCAGTCTGACCCCTTTAATTTCTATTGCATCGTTGATAATGCATACTGTCACTGCGTAAGTGACTTAAATAAAGAGACACTTACACCAGTACATGTCATTGACGACAATTTGTTTCCTATGGGTGGACAGTGGAGGCTGCTTGAGAATCTTCTTTTTTTTTTCTTTTTTGTTGTTGTTGTTGTTGCTAATTGTTCTAAATTACCCTGAGCTGAACCAAATCGTTAAAGGAATAAATTTCAGTTGGAATAGAAGGACATTGTTACCTTGTATACATTGCATAAAAGCAGCCGACTGCATCCAAAATTCCTGAGATGCCTCTAAACCCACATGGAAACTCAGATGAGGATCATGATGATATTCATTTGCATAGCGCTCAAATCCATGGAGTCATGCTCTAAGGTGCTTTAATGTTTAAACTAAAATGAAAAAAAAATGAAGACAAGACAACACACGATCACACACTTGCTATCTCAAAATAGGACTTGTACAGATCGTCAAAGAGTAGCATTCAAAGGCTATTTGAAAAGCTCCGTCTTGAGATTGGCTTTGAATGTTGAAACTCAGGCAATAGGAATACATTTTTAATGGAATGATTACTTTTTATAATGCTTTGAGGCAAGGACACTATTTAGTATTCGTTGTACCTTTTAAAGAAAGTTTTGGCGTTAAGATAAATCTTCCTTTACTTACTTGTTAGATATTTTAAAAGAGTTCAATTAGGACAGAAAGAAGAGGCAAAGGAAATATTAAATTATTGTTTTGGGATGATTGAGTTCATGTGTGTTATGGAAAGTGATGAGCTAAATAAGCACATTGCGAGTATCTGATTTTCAGCTTTTTTATTTGTCTGAATAGAGGAAAGCAAATAAATGTCATACAGAATAAAGTATATTTTATTGAACAAGTTTGGATCCAGCTCAATGATTAAGTTGTTGTGCAAATGATGCCAACTCTGTGAGTAGGGCTAGGGAAGTGGAAACAAGTGTAATGGATAAGCCTTCCAACACTCACACATACACACACACACACAATTATACCCCCTCCCTCCGTTTCCTTTTGAAATTGCTCACAGACCAATGACTAATGGTAATGAATTTTTATCATCAGTGCTGAAACGATGGCGAAACGTCCCGTGTCTGCAGTGGGCAATCGCAGACCAGTGTCTGAGTTTGCACGTGTGGCGGCAGCGATGGGAGGCAACCCACGCTACAAGGTATTCTTGCATTTTTCTTATCCTTGTACCTTTAATGACAAATGACCTTAATTTATTGTCACAGATTGCGAATGCACAGCATCCACAAGTGCATGACCGACTACAAGCTGTTTATAAAGGTTCCTCCTGAATCACTTTTCTGAGTTCTCACTTATGTTTTAAATGAGACATTCAGAATGGGTCCTAGATAAAAAAATGAGTTCGGGAACTTATTTAATTTCGGCGTAATTCAGGAGTGTATTTAGGGTTTAAATAGGAGGAAAAGAAAGATGAGAGAGACCATTGTCAGTTGTGCACTGTGACCTGTGTAAGTTCTCATTCTTCGGCAAAGATACTTTGTACACATTGTTGCAACTGTAGCCAGGTGTGAATGGATAAAGGCAATCTGCTGCATAATAAAGAGAATCAGCTGAAGCCACAACTGTAGACTACTATTGATTCGATTACAGGTGTGCTTATCTTTATCTTGATGTCTTTTTTGACCTTGCCATTTTTCCACGCATGTGTACATCACTAATTTAAGAACGATGCTCGCAAGTTGTTTTCCCCCCTCTATCAATATCTTACGGAGGAACGGTGGCTGAGTGATCAGAGCGTCGGACTGGTGACCCAGCCGCAACCGTCGTGTATTTTCCTTGAGCAAGAAAATAACTCCAATTGCTTCACCCCACTCAGGTGTAATGAGTACCTGGCCGTTAAAGACAGCGCTGTCTTTGTCTACAAAATCTTATTGCGCCCGCCTAACAGGCTGCAAGTCTCGTCCTCTATGTTAATGGTTGCTGTTGGCTGGGGGAATAAGATGTGATTGTAAAGCTCCTAGGGTCTAGGGTAATACTGGTATTAGGTGCCATATAAGTGGTTACTTTACTTTAATGCACACTGAAATGCCTGCAGACCAGGGTAAACTTTGAATTATTTTTGTGTCATTCATTATTCAGTTCACCAGACTGTTGCTGTGTATGATGTCGTGCAAGGTGGACTTTGAGCTGAGGGCATACACACTGGACTTTATCATGACAGAACCACGGGCCACTGATGCAGTGAAAATGCTCCTGTCAGACCACACAGTGGTGAGCTTATGATACCTTTCTCTATTCTATTCACCCCACTCAGGTGTAATGAGTATGTGGGCGTTAAAGACGGCGCTGTCTTTGTCTACAAAATTGTATTCTCTGTTTAAGATTCAGCAATACTAACGCATTGATTATGAATCGGACCTAAGCCCACAATTGTTGAAGCCTTTGGAGTAGATGTGTTTGTTTTTAGCTACCTCCAGGTCACTGTGTTACTCTGATTAAAATTCCTTGGAATTGAAACAAACTTTTTTAAAGTCGGATATAAAATGAAAAGTAAAACCTTTTCTTTAGATTTTCCGACTTGCAAATTTCATCGCTGCAGGGAAGCTATTCAATTTTGAAACCAAAGTCTTTTATTCTTTCTTGATTGTAAATCAAATGATTTAATCAGTATTACATTCTTCATAGATTCTATTTGTCTATTTATTCTGTAGCCAGGTATACTTGATATTTTTCCTCTCTGCCATTCCTCTGGTTGTTCTGAAGGTTTCCGCACGGTGTCAGACTCACATCTGTTCACTCCTGGATGCTTTATTAAGATCAATGAAAAACAAACTTTCACTGTTGGGCCTTCCCCAGTCTACCTTCTCATCTTCTTTACTTACCATAGTTGTAATGTTTATAAAGATAAGATTGAAGCATTTTCCCATTAAAACAGCCTTAACGGCTCTTTGTTGTTTTTTGTAATTCAGGGAACTGAGCTGAAGTACCATCTGTACAACCTTTTGGCTTCATGGAAAAACTGGCTCAACATGGCACAGAGAGAGAACGGCTTTACGCTGATGAGGTTACTGCGGGGTTCTGGCCTCACAACCCTCTCCCCAGATGCCAACCTTCTCCAGTCAGAAGTCGACTCTCTCGTTGAGGTAAAATTCTTCTTCTGATGTTGAAAAAAGGCTATCAAGAATGAAAACGAATGATTTTTTTAAAAACATTAACTGTCAAACTTGAATTGAATTTACAGTAAGCTGCAAGGCATGGCCTCAATGTAAGATGCAAACTGTTGTCCTGTTGGTTCTGCTCTGAACAATATGGACTAGGAATGAAAAATCACTTCTTCCTTCCATAGGTGCATTTTATATCAATATTCGGCTTGCATTGCATATGGCATATATTCATTCATTAAGTTTTGTTGGTAATTGTGCTTCATGAATGTGCTAGTAGATTTTTCTTCTTTGTTTTCCTTGTATCTAATATTGTGTTTTTTCTTATCTTGCTGTTCTTATCTATTCATTATGAAATCACCATCAAATGTGTAATTGAAGATGAATTCGATTTTGATCACAACGATACAAAAAACAAGAAAGATTGCTCATTATGAAGACAGAAATATAATTTTGTATGTCTTTTTTGCCTCTAAGGATATGAAGACAATTGAAAACAAATTCAAAAGGGAAAATGACATGTGTGTACAGAAAAGAACAAATTTGATGGCAAGGTAAGGTTTCATGATTATTATTCCCATTTATGCCCTTCATTGGTTTGTTAAATATTCTCTCTGCTATATTTCTATAATACATTATAAAGCTATGTATAAAAGAGCATTTTAAAGTGAGAAATTATGTTATTATCTACATGCTCTGATAATCCTGCTTTTTATTCTCTATTTCTTTACTTGTTCCCATGTGTAACAGAATGTAGTCACTATACTGTTCATGTATTGATAAGAAATGCTTCATAGATCTACTCTTACTACCTCCACTGTTGTTGCGTTCCTATGTTTACTTTTGTTTTCAGTTGTTCATTTTGCCTTTGGTTTATGATGTGATCATGACTCTCTTGATATGGATAAAGCCATTATGAAATCAAACAATCCTGTGTTGTTAAAATAATTCAAGCAAATATTACACCATGTGGGCAGTTGAAGAGAGCTCCTGCAAGTTATGATCTTTCTTTACCTTCTTTCAAATTTTTTTTTTAAATTGTTCTTTCTCTCTCCTCGTAATTCATCCTGACACGACTACAAACGGTTAAAAAGCTGGTAAATTTCAAATGAACTTTCTTGTTTCTTACTGCAAGATCATTTCATTTGTTCAGATGGTGCAAATTGCATTAAAACAACGTTTTGCTTGAAGTCGCCTGTCTTGTTATCTTGCCCATCATCCCACAGGGTGTCCACAAAGTTTGACAAAGTCCTTCGCCGTGTCACTGACCAAGCCATGCAGGTGACCCAGTCGGTGACCATGCTCCAAAATGAGAAGCGCAAAAAGCTCATCGCTCACATCAAGAAGGCCATGACTGCTGAGATCCAGCTGAAAAAACAGTGGCAAGAGATTGTGCAGAATCTCACTCATGAAAGGCAAGTTGTGGAAAATAGATAATTGCTTCAATGGCTGTTTAAAATCTTAAAATCATCTGGAATTAGCATGGAGTTAATGATATTACTCATGATATCAATCAAATTCAATTCAAGTTACAAGACCATTATCTAGGGCAAGACCAATATCCAATCATGAAATGATCTTTTGAGTTTTTAATTAATAGTGCTATTTTATTGCAATGATTTGTAATCAGTTCTTTTCAGAATTCTTTCATGAGTCGAGTTACTACTTGTGGCCACAATTCAACTTTGACCTGTGTTAAAACAAAATTTAGTGTCTTCAAGGGTCTGGCCACATAGTGACAACTCCACTTAAAACTACTCTACAAGTTTAGGTTTAGTAAAAAGTTTTAAAGTACAATTACTCAAGTAAAGCGATCAGAAATTGTGTGAGCAAAGTGTTTAGGCTTGAGGTGTAAGTAAAGGGAAGCTGCCCTAGTGATATAGACGCCTCTTCATTTTGTTTCTCTCACGATATATTGTTGCCCCTTTTTTGCTGCAACCCGATTTTAGCCCCGATTCATGCCATGTCCTTGTTACACTTTTATTCTCTAATTCCAGAGCTGTTTGGCACTACCCGGCCTCGTACCTCCAGTCCTGGCAACTTGAACCCACGGAGGGTCCTGGCAGAGTCCGCAGACGTCTTCAGCGATGCCATCTGGGAATGGAGTCACGCTACTTGTTGCCAGAGCATCAAGAGAAACTTGGTGAGTTTTGTTTCTGACTCAAGTTTATTTCTTAAATCTCTATAAAGTTACTGTTTGTTGTGGAAAAATGATATTGAGTTGGGAAGGAGGAGGGGTGTGTTTGGGAGGAGAAAAGACAGGCATATGAGGTGGTTTGGGTATCAGAGGATTTAATTAAAAGGTACCGGTATATTAGTTTCTTTGTATTTTAAGCTTATTCCAGTGCTTTTAAAATAAGATGGCATAGAGAATAACCTCTCAATTCATATCATGATTTCTTTAAGTATTTATGGTTATTATTAGATATTATACTATATCTTTTCAACTCTATTATTCTTTCAGAAAAAGAAGGTGTGGACCCTCCTCTCATCTACCTCTTTGAAGACGACCACCAAATATCTGATTCAGCTGCTTTGATCTACAGGCTGTATACCAACGAGAAAATTCAGTAAGTTGTTTGACAAGCAGGGTATCAATATGCATTTCTGGAGATAAAGAAGCTTATCCAAGTTTATACTGATACTGAAGAGATCTCACTGGATAGATTTTAGCCTCAGGGTAAAATTGTAGGCATTTTATGGCTCTGGATTGAATATTAAAGGTATCAAGATCTAGATAATATAGTCTAGATGTATAAATTATGATGTGTTATTTACATGATGCTGATTTTCTACTAATACATTTCTTTCTTTCAGACACACGTGTAGGTGTACAGCAGTGTCTCCTGCTAATGAGAGCAAAGGAGAGCTTTTAATTGGTAAGATTAAAGATGAGGTGATTGGATCATAGCTCATAATTTTGGTCTGTGCAAACTTTGTTATCAGGGAGGAGGGAAGTGAGAGACAGAGAGACACAGTAGTGAAAAAGGAGATTAAATCTTTTGCATGTACGCATATTTGTGATTATTGTACATTAAATTCGTTTTCTTTGATGTCAAATGACTTCAATTTTGATTTTTCTTTCAACCCTGTTTTTTGCTATTATCTGCATTTATTTTAATTCTTCTCCTTTTCGTTTTTCATTCTCTTATTGTACAAAAGGATGAAATATGGCGAAACAAATACCTTTTTTTTTTACTCGACTTAATTACTGTTGAAGGGCACTGCTGTTAAATCTCTTTCTTTTCTTTCCAAATTTTGTTTCTTCATTTTCCTGTTTCCTCTCAATTTCACTCTTGATGACTGCAAAGAGTTACTGGATTAATTTCAAATAAAAGAGACGAAACCTCCTTAAATTAAAAATCTCACTAAGTTTGTACCCATTTTTCTACCCTCCAGGTGAGCTTTGCCTGTACTTTGTGGCAGACGGTGCCATCACTGGCACTAACTATACTCAGGTGAGTCATTGATCATTTTGTGCTGGATATCAAAGTCTTGCAGAACAATTTTGTGAGAAAGACATTCATTGAAATATAGAAAGATCAATTCAAAGTATTAGAATTTGGATATAAATATTAATCTGTATTAAACAATTTTTTGGTAACATTCCCCGCTGGCTATTTCCTCACTGTCATAGTAGTTAAAGCTTAATATGTAAGATTTAAAATAGGTATTAGGATAATTATCATTTCCGTTAGCCTTTCTAAGCTATGTTTGATGAATGATTATCTTTTATTATGGTAACACATTGGATATGTGGGTGTTACATAAATGACATCTTTGTCTTTGTCATTAATAATAATAATAATAATAATAATAATAATAATAATAATAATAATAATAATAATAATAATAATAATAATAAT
>JAUEKT010003019.1:0-10514 GCA_031762655.1 Doris verrucosa
CTCCTGACTTACTACAGCCATGAAAATTTCCCCCGTGATTTCGACATTTTAGTCAGTGTTGACGTTAATAGTCGTTAACGCGCGCTCACTCACTAATAGTCAGCAAATGCGTGTTGTCATTGATCAGCGAAAGGCCGTTGCCATTGGTCAGAGCTAAGACAACCATGCTTATTAGTCGATGAGACACTGTTCTCATGGGCTGTGATTGTGATAATCCTGATATCCTTAGCATTGAGTTTTATTGGTCGGCAAGCAAAGATTTTCAGTATTTTAACCTAGAAATGCTGATTCTGACCATGTCGGGGTGTCGCTATATAAGCGAAATGGTCAAATTTTATGTCGCTATATCAGTGGTTTCATTACTAATGATTTATAAGGACTGTTTAAATATCATCATTTCGATGACCGTGTTCCATATCATTGTTGTGCTGAGCCCTCTGTAAATAAGTAGTAAATAGTGATGGCCTACAAAAGTCATTGTTAGTTTAGATTCATGGAAAATGTTGACTTATTATATGACTTTAAGGTTTTATAAGGTCTCCACCGTAATTGATTCTTTAAAACTTCACACAAAACATACAAATGGGTTTCAATTGACAATAAATGAAACAAAGGTACAGCTGGAAGATGATGTAGTGTAACAAATTAACATGAAACTTTATTTCATTGTAGACATTCACTAGCAAAAACGTAACATAGTAAAAGAAGAGAGTGCAAAATGTCTTCTGGGCTATATGAGTTGAAAGGTTAAGTCAAAAGTATGGGTCATACTAAACTGAAAGTCATACAAGTTCTCTCTTTGTGCATGCATGAAATATTTGAGAACTGTGTGAGCTAATTTGATATTATATCTTGCACTACAGCGAGATTCTGTGAAATAACTATACAATGATCGACACTTATAAAAGACATTGTTTTCAATGAACTTCATTCTTATGCCATCTACAGATTATTTGGCTTGCTTTGTATTTGGGGTGCCTTCCTGTTTGATGACTGTTTGTTTTGTGCTATTTCTTACCCTTTTCTCATTGGTAAACTCAAGCTCATTGTAAACTGTGGTCTGATTTGGAGTGCCATGGCTAATTCTTCACAGCTAATTTAAATCTCAGATGGGTTTGAAAGTAACGCTGGCTTGTGGCTTGATTTCTTCTTTGAAAGTTGTTGGCTTGTTTGCTTCTTTGAAAGCCACAACTTCTATAACACTTCCAGTTGGAATTTCTCGAGGTCTTCTACCTATTGACGGCTTTTTGCAAGCTGGCAAATCATTCACTTTTTCAGACGGATTTTCTTTAGAATTTCCTGATGCCAGTAATGACTTTGGTTTCCTACCTCTACGTGAACTGGGCTCTTTTGATTTAGTGGCTGAGACACTGACAGGCTGCTTAGAATTAAGTTTTGAAGTTTCTGACTTTTTTGTTTTTGGTGTTTTCAGTAAATTTCGGAGTAAATTCCTCTTGCCTTTCTGCAAAACCTTTGATGTGTCCTCTCTTTGACTCTGATCTAGCATACCAGATTCAGCTCCTTTGCTTTCACCTAACAATGGGCCTCTCTTTGCATTCTTCAAGCCCTGAGGGGACACTCCAAAAATCATAGGAGAAGACTTCAGGTTGTTAGGTGAGCTGGTTTTTTTTCCATTACTGGCCGAGTTGCCACTACGCTCATTGACAAAGAATGCTACTGTCGCTTTAGAATTAGTTGCTTTTTGTACCGTGGGTGAAATGCCTTTTGGCAAAACCTCTTTAGGCAAGCTTTCTCTTTGATCGGCAATGTCAGCTTCCTCTTTTGATTTAGTTGTTTTCCTTCTGTTTAAGGGGAGGGCTTGCTTTGCATTCTCTAAATCATGAGGATTGGGGCACTTCCACTCGGGCAGGTCCAGCAGTGCCAGGGCGGGGATGAGGAAGGCCACGGTGGCTCCCTGGATGATGGGCAGTCTGGGGACGAGAGGAAGACAAATGAAGATAGAGATAAAGATACAGATAATTGTAAAGATAAAGATACAGAATGGTAAAGGCAAAGTTACAGGCAAAGATAAACATACAGATACAGAAAAGGATACAGATAAAGATAGAGATACAGATAAAGATAGAGATACAGATAAAGGTAAAGATTAAGATATAGATAAAGATAAACATAACGATACAGATAAAGATAAAGATGAAGATAAAGATAAAGATACAGATAAAGATGAAAATAAAGATAAAGATAATGATAAAGATACGTATACCGTTAAAGGTAACCGAGTATCTATTTGGACCGTGTAGCCTGAATAGCCGCTGGGCTATTTGGGACACGTAACTGAATACAGCCAATGAGCGTGGGCCAGCAGCAACCAAGTCGTCTTTGCAAGACTGTAGTTCCCATGTCCGCAGACACCACTGATCGAAAATAAAGCATTTGATCTTACTTAAACCTTCGTCTTTCAACTTAATCCAATCTGTGTCCCCACCATAAGTCATGCACAGCCGTGTTATGAGTTGACTGTGGGCCAGCCAAGTGCTGTAACCTATTCTTAGTGCTTCATGATAACATAGATTCTAGGATAAGCGACGTACAGTCTGTAAGCTTGCACGTGTGGGAGGATATGGACCATACATCTATCTGTTGTTGTTGTTGTTTTTTTAAATCTCTAGCTTTATCACCATTATCATTAGTGTAGTGAAAAAGGCAGGTGATATGATATGGTGTTATAATTGCTTTAAAAAGTATGAGGATGTGCTTGTTACAGATCCAATGAAAATAAATCAACTATTTTTACCATAGACATCATAATGTTTTTCATCATTAACGTCATCCTTAACATTATTACTTTCACGGTCATGATAGAAACATAAAGGACGCACGCCTCATAGCCGATAATGTAGGGCTTATTGTCCCCAAGGACAAGACAAAATCAGTTAGAGAGTATTTTTCCATTGCAAAAGAATAAGTTAAAGAGAGTACTTTTCCATGACAACAAGATGAGTTTGACAGTATTGCGTGGAGGGCCCCTCTAACCCAAATGTATTATGGGGTTCCCCAATCGCTTTGAAATCAATTATACCATATGATGAAAACAACAACAAGAAACCAACAAACATTTCACCCCATCAGGTCAATGAGACGGAAACAGTGTCTGAAATTGACGTCATAAGGAATCAATGGGATTTAAAACACTCCTGCACTCATGACGAAAGGTGGAAATATTTACAAATTTAATGTCTTAGTGACCTTTTTAAAAGGTCGACCCCGATCTTTTCGAGCTTGTGGTATGAAGTAATCCTTAACATCACATCATGATTAGTTTTCAAATGCAGAAATATCAGAATAGTAGATCCATAAACAATGTAACTATAGTGTCGCTTGCAAGAGTGTGATATCTAAATGACAAAGTATCCCTTTATATTATTCAAAATGGACTTTGTAAAAAACATCCATACACAAATATTTGTATCTTGGAGTTTCCGCTTTGGCCATAGATGAAGTTGAAAACGTTGTAATTCATAATGCTTAGGTACAAAGCTAAAAAGGCTATAACAATCTTTCAGAGAACGCATTTATTTATCACATCATGTAACGAGCTATGTTACGACTTGTGTCGAACAATACATGTGACAGATTCTAAAAACCCATTTGTCTGGTGTGCGTGATCAAAGATGGGGGTTGTGGGGGAAGGAGGACGAGATTGCATGGAGTGGATGTTGGGATTAATCAGGCTGTTTTTCATGCATGGAAATGGCATACCAAGCTCTGAGATGGAGCCCGCAGAGCAAAAGAAGTCAAAGAAGTGCACAGAGTACATGAAAGAGGACGGGGTGGGGGCACCTGGAATTAGACCTGAGAAGGATGACATGAAGCTGGAATGAAAATGGCACCCAGGCGCGGAGCAGGGTTAAGTGGAGAGCTCTGTTGTTATCGTTCTGGTCTGTACCCCAACATGTGTGATTTCCGCAGAAAGCAGACGAGAGATGGTTGCTATATCTTCTTCGGCGCTCCCACGGTCAACAACCAGAAGATAGGGGTCAGGTACCACGTATCAGGTAACCCCAACCTAGGGTGAAGAAGCAATAAATGATGATGATGATGATGATGATGATGATGATGATGATGATGATGATGATGATGATGATGACGATACCCTAAGTATGGTCAAAGGTCAACCAGACCCCCCACCTGATTCCGATTGTCGTCTGCAACAGTGTGGCCAGGCCAGACGCGAAGTAGAAGGTGGCTATGAGCTGGCTCAGGCCCACCATGTCCCGCCCCATGCACAGTGGTCCGGACAGGATGAGCGGGATGGCCAGTGTGGAACCGAAGGACGTCAGGTATTGCTGGGAATACCAAGCGAAAATATGGACAGTGCCCGGTATCGTTGGAAGCACCCAGCGAAAACATGGATAGTTTCAGGTGTTGCTTGGCATACCAAACGAGAGAAAAAAACAATGCCAGGTATTGTTGGAAATACCAGGAGAAATTTTAGAATATGCCAGGTAGTGCTGGAAATACCAAGCAAAAATATAGAAAGTGCCAGGTGTTGCTGGAAGTACCAAGCGACAATATAGAAAATACCAGGTATTGCTGAAATTATCAAGGGAAAACATGGACAATGCCAGGGAAGATAGCAATGTCAAGTGATAACATGGACAATGCCAGGTATTGCTGGAAATACCATACGAAAACATGGACAGTGCCAAGTAGTGATGGAAATGCCAAGTGAAGGCATAGAAAATAACAGGAATTCCTGTAAATATCAGGCAAAACGATGGACAGTGCCAAGGAATGATGGAAATACCAAGCGAAAGCATGGATAATGCCAGGCATGGGAGGAAATACCAAACGAAAATATAGAAAGTGCAAGGTATTGCTGGAAATACAAAACGGAAATATAGAAAATGCAAGGTATTGCTGGGAATACCAAGCGAAAATATAGAAAATGCTAGGTATCGCTGTGAACATCAAGCTAAACATAGACAATTTCAGATATTGCTGGAAGTACCAAGTGAAAACATAGACAACCTACGCTTTGCTGGAAATACCAAGGGAAAACATAGACACCCCAAGTATTGCTGGAAATACCAAGCGAAAACATGGACATTGCCCGATATTGCTGGAAATACCAAATGAAAACATGGAGAGCGCCCGGTATTGCTGGAAATACCCAGCGAAAACATGAACAACGCCCGGTATTGCTGGAAATACCAAGGAAAAATATAGAAAATGTCAGGTATTGCTCGAAATACCAAGCGAAAATGTGGACAATGCCAGGTATTGCTGGAAATATCAAACGAAAACATGGACAAATGCCAGGTATTGTTGGAAATACCAAACGAAAACATGGACAGTGCTGGGTACTTTTGGAAATACCAAGCGAAAATATAGAAAATGCAAGGTATTGCTGGGAATACCAAACGAAAACACGAACAAAGCCAGGTATTGCTGGAATTACAAAGTGAAAATATGGAAAATACCAAGTGAATACATGCACATCTCAGGTATTGCTGGAAATACCAAGCGAAAACATGGACAATTCCAGGTATTGTTGGAAATACCAAGTGAAAACATATAATAATTCCAGGGATTGCTGGAAATACCAAAGGAACACATGGACACTTCCAGGGATTGATGGAAATACCAAGGGAAAAGATGGACAATTCCAGGGATTGTTGGAAATGCCAAGCAAAAACATGGACTGTTCTAGGTATTGCTGGGAATGACAAGCGAAAACATGGACAATGTCAGGTATTGCTGGGAGTACGAAGGGATTACGTGAAAATACAAGGTATTCATGGAAATACGAAGTGAAGGCAAGCAAATGGTAGGTATTGATGGCAATGCATAGTGACAACGCAGAAGATAGTAACATGAAGCGAAAGGATAGAAGATGTCAGGGAATAATGGTAGTGCAAAATGAAAAAAAAAACTATAATGAAGGTATTGCTGGAAATAAGATGTGAAAACATAGAAGATGTTAAAAATTGCTGGGAATACGAAGTGGAAACCTATGATATGCTAGGTATGTGTTGAAAGACGAAATCAAAACACAGAAAATAGTATGGATGGCAATGGAAAGTGAAAACACGGAAAATGGTAGGGATGGCAATGGACAGTGAAAACACGGGAAATGGTAAGGCTGGCAATGGAAAGTGAAAACACGGAAAATGGTAAGGCTGGCAATGGAAAGTGAAAACACGGAAAGTGGTATGGATGACAATGGAAAGTGAAAACACGGAAAGTGGTATGGATGGCGATGGAAAGTGAAAACACGGACAGTGGTATGGATTGTAATGGAAAGAGAAAACTCGGAAAATGGTATGGATGGCAATGAAAAGTGAAAACACGAAAAGTGGTACGGATGGTAATAGAAAGTGAAAACACAGAAAGTGGTATGGAGGGTAATGGAAAGTGAAAACACGGAAACTGGTATGCAGGGCAATGGACAGTGAAAACATGGAAAATGGTAAGGCTGGCAATGGAAAGTGAAAACTCAGAAAATGGTAAGGCTGGCAATGGACAGTGAAAACACGGAAAGTCGTATGGATGGTAATTGAAAGTGAAAACACGGAAAATGGTACGCATGGCAATGGACAGTAAAAACACGGAAAATGGTAAGGCTAGCAATGGAAAATGAAAACACTGAAAATGGTAAGGCTCGCAATGGACAGTGAAAACACGGAAAGTCGTGTGGATGGTAATGGACAGTGAAAACACGGAAAATGGTATGCATGGCAATGGACAGTGAAAACACGGAAAATGGTAAGGCTGGCAATGGAAAGTGAAAACACGGAAAATGATAAGGCTGGCAATGGGCAGTGAAAACACGGAAAATG
This sequence comes from Doris verrucosa, assembly GCA_031762655.1. Taxonomy (NCBI): domain Eukaryota; kingdom Metazoa; phylum Mollusca; class Gastropoda; order Nudibranchia; family Dorididae; genus Doris; species Doris verrucosa. The sequence goes on from JAUEKT010003019.1 coordinate 6,804, forward strand.
GTATGGATTGCAATGGATAGTGAAAACACGGACAGTGGTAAGGCTGGCAATAGAAAGTGAAAACATGGAAAGGTGTATGGATGTCAATGGAAAGTGAAAACACAGAACCTGGTATGAGTGGCAATGGAAAGAGGAATCAGGGAAAAGGGTATGGATGGCAATGGAAAGTGATAACACGGAATGTGGTAAGGATGGCGGAAATATTAGATATTGCTGGAAATATAACGTGAAAGCAAAGAAAATGCTAGATATTGCTGGAGAACCGAAGTGAAAATGGAACATGCTAGGTATTGCTGGGAATATAAAGTGAAAGTTCAGAAAATGGCAGGTATTGCTGGCAATGCAAAGTGAAAATACAGAAAATGGCAGGTATTTCCATATACGTGGAAATAGTTTACGAGACTACGAAGATCATTTGAAGTAGATAAGGAAAGATGGCAATACCAGTAAAAGATCGGCTAGGAAATACAATTTTTGGTCAACAGAGACAATTCAGCAGGACTCTGGTGTCGACAACTTTTCCAATAACTTTTGCAACACGAAACATAGAGGATGAGACTTGCAGTCGGTTAGGTGCAATATAATTTTGTAGACAAAGATAGCTCTGTCTTTAACGGCCAGGTACTCATTAAATCTGAGTGGGGTGAAGCAATTGGAGTTATTTTCTTGCTCAAGGAAAATACACGATGGTCACGGCTGAGTTTCGAACCAGTACCTCTCGGTCACTAGTCTGATGCTCTAACCACTCAGCCATCGTGCCTCCTTCATTGACTATGAGAAAGCCGTTGATGACATTGCTAGAGAAACGATATGAAACATTTAGGCATTATGGAAATCCAACGTAAATTGTAATGAATCATGTGAAATATGGGTATCTGAGGGGTCAAATTGTCAGATGTTCCACGAGGCAATACTTCCAGAACAGTCTCAAGTAAAGACGACAGGAGACCTCCTCTCACATTTGCTCTTTCACCATTGCGTTTGAATGGGTTTTGAAAGAAACACTAAACGGAAAGGGAAATATTATTATATGGAGCCCATGCATGGCAACATTTGGCCGACTTTGATTTTGCTGACGATCGAGCAATTTTATCACACATCTAGATCTAAATCTAGTCACAGATGCAATCAAAGACAGTACCATCTCAATTAGTGATGCTCTTCGAGTACATACTGGCAAGTTAAACATAATAATCAAAATTGGGGAAAACAGTCCCCAAAGACCCAATCATGCTAGAAATCAGGTCATAAGATCACATAGAAGAATGTACTTACTTAGCAAGGAACGTAAACAAGGAGGACAGAACAGAGGCATACATGAAGACAAGAACAGAAAAAGCGAGGAGAGCCTTTACCCAGCTTCAGAAGACATGGGGAACAGACACTATTTCCTAGAAAATAACAAACATGAGTGTTGTTATTAACTCAAATGTAAAGTCGATCCTTCTGTATGAATGCCACACAGGGAAACTGACAACAGGAACAGTGCGGCTGATATAAACGTTGTTAAATTTATGACGCCAGGAAAATTCTGAAAATCCATTAGCGAGATAGAAGAAGAAACGCATTGCTGTGGGATACGGCAGGACAACGGCCGATTGATATGGAAAGAGTTGTGCACAGATGGCATTAGATTGAATACACCGTTCGAGAGTCTGGAAATAACATCACCAGACAGACATTGTAATGGAATCAAACAGGAGGTAAAATCAAGGCTTTCGCGAGAGACGTGGAGGTGTTGTGTGGAGAAAGATCTAGATCTACAGAGGACTGGGCGATGATGAGAGCAAATGACCGGAGTCGCCTAGAGCAGAGATTAGAGAATGCTTGTCAGTGGAATACATCTTGGAAGGCTTGAAGGGTTTGATTGATTTGATTGTAAGGTCTGCGTCGCAGAATATAAAAGCATGCAATATCCCCATTGGTCTCCCCGACGTTTGACAATTCAAAGCTCCTGAAAAGTGGGCTCTGCTTGCCCTTCCCTCCTCCCCCATAAACAGCACAAGAAGCATTATAAGAGCTAGAAATAAGACAGAAAGAAAAAGAATATGTTCTAGTATGGGGTGGAAATAACAAATCTAAAACAAACGGAAAAGGTAACAAAGATAATAGAAAATGGCCAATGAAATGGATGGGAAAAAAATGGCTTGAACCTTCAGAGAAATATTATTTTAAGCTTTGTCTTTGTTAGGAGATAGCTTTGTCGCAGTGGTCTGGTTGTTCAACACTGGGTTCGCAAGCTGGAGGTGTCGAGTTCGAATCCTTTCGGGGAACACTGTGATTGTCTCATTTCCTGCGCCGAGTCTAGGTTTTCGGTTAAAAACCTAAATACCAATTTCCATTCGGGAAATGAATACAGCGAAATCAGTTTTTTTTTTTCAATTTTAAATCGTGAGGGAAAATTTTGCCTAGCACACTGATGTCAATCTTTAAGTAGCAAACTAATCATTGCATTGGGTTACATGAATATCTTACCTGGAAGCCCAAACCGAAACTCAGGTACCATGGCGGTGACTGGTCCACGGAGTACACAAGGTTCGCTTCGTCTTTGATATTGCTACTCGTCACGATATCCGAATCCTCTCCTTCGGAGTCGTCCGCCAACAAGTCCGGCTCACTGCCTTTCTCGCTGCTCTCGAGGCAGCTTTCCGTGATGTAAACGTTGTTGACAATCTTCTCATTGTGTACAGCAGACGTGTCGTTGGCGTCAACCGTCAAGGAGAGATTGTTAGACATCTTCGACTTCAGATGGTAGCTGTAAAGAAGGCACGCAACATATTTTTTAACGATTCTTGAAAAAAATAAAAATGAAGATATCTAAAAAGCGATGTCTAGATTTACACGGCACTGACAGTTTACGAATGGGTGGATCTTTATACAATAGACGACAAAGTGACATTTTAGTCAGTGAAAACGTCTCATTTGGAAGGAGGATAGAAGTAACCTTCTAAACGAAAGCAGTCAACCTGTCGAAAAAATAATCAGAATTTTTCTTATAGACTGTAGACCAACATTGGCTATGTTAGGCTCCCCACGCAGTGCGAACAAACTCCAGCACGATTTCTACAAAAAAGTTGTCTTCGATGTGAAAGTGCTTTAGAAAGTCCAGTTATAGGTCATGGACGGTCTTCCCGGTAGGCCTATGGCGGGTTAATCAGTCAGGAAAAGCGGACCCTAGAAAAGTGCAGAGATAGAATTTCCTATTATATTGTGCCTACGAACAATTCATATTGATTAACAAACATTGTTACCTATTCCCTTTTCGCTCCATCACGGTCAAGAAAAAATTATGACTAAATTTTCTCTCCTCAAAGGGAACCTCCATTTTTTACAAATCCCTTGTTAAGACAACCGTTAATGAGTATTCCACTGAGTGTTAGATTTGCCGATAGCTTAATAAATTGAAGCCACTAGGTCGGATATTATGATCCTAAAACCTTGTTTACAGATCAAGGACAACGTAAATGGGCGTTTTTATACATTTTCCTGCGACTTACCAGACTGGCGAAGCTATCGAACAGACCCTTTGAGATTTGACCGCGGTCAGGTCTCCCCGGTAGCCTAGATCTAGGTCTAGTGATTTACTACGGGAACACGACGAAAATGGCGTTGTCAGATCGCTTAGGTAATGGCAGACAGTGAATAAATGTGTCCTTTAGGAAAGAGCGTTTTCCTTTACTTTTCTTTTTACTTTATGATTAAGAGCGTGCT
>JAUEKT010003130.1:0-10512 GCA_031762655.1 Doris verrucosa
CACCCAACACATGCACACACACAACCGTTCGCTACTAAGCACCTCCCTCTTCTTACTACAGCACAGTAAATAATAGTCATGTGTTGTTCTTATAGTATTACCTTGTGATGCACACCATCACACTTGTTAAGTCCTTCCTGCCTGAGAATTTCAGTCTGTGAGCCTAAAGCATGGGATGAATCTTTTCCCCAAATCAAACGTGTCATTTAAAAAAAGGCCTGACATCCACTAAAAAACTTTTTAGCAAAAAGTCGAGAAATGCAAGGATTTTCAGAAAATGTATGCGTGAAAGGCTTAACTAGCTGGATTGCATGACAAAGCAGATCTATGTCCATCTCATCATCAATTCTGCCTAGTAGATCTATCCTTCACCCCAACGTCTGAACCTCGTGTGCCATATGAAGTCCTCTCTTCGTCACTTAGAGTACCAATCTTGCTATACTCTTCTTTAATGTCGAGGGACAGCAAAACTTCGAACACCACTCTTTTGAAACATATAGTAAATGTTACATTCAGAAGGGTATTATCTTAGTGTTGAGGAAAGCTGTCATTGGAGACGAGAGGAGATGAGAAGTTGTGGGGTTTTTTTTTTCATCATAGATTGTCATAGAACGAATTTTCCCCTTTATGAGATTTTAAGGGCAAGTAAAGACATGTCACAACCTTGTAAAAGTATGGTGCATGGAATTTATTTATTTGTCAATTTAAGTTTAGGATATAATAACACATGCATTGATTTGCATTAAATTGTCTGTTTTCTTTCAGGTCTGATTGCTCCAAGTCGTCTCAATGTCGCCAACAAGAGGGAATCATCAGAAGCAGACAGTGAGCATTTACGTCTTGAATCTGAATAGGGGAATGTCTTGTAAAATTGTCTGTCAATTGCTAAGAAAGAAGATAAAAAAAAAAGGGTGGATTTATTGACCATATCCCTGCACACACACAGGCCCAGCCTCTGCACATTTGTTCATCCCTCGCAGGCCATTTCAATGCAAAAAGTCTATCTCAACTCCTTTGGAAGCATGTAGTAGAGCAGTTGGTGAGGTGCATCATACTAGCAATCCAACATTGTTCCCTGTCAGTAATGTAGCTGGAAGTGGGGTGAGGCAGTCAGAGGGGTTTTTTTTTTCTTGTTCAAGGAAAATACACACGGTGGTCATGGCTGCGATTCAAACCAGGTATCTCTGTCAGCAGTCCAACATTCTTATCACTCAGCCACCATGCCTCCGTAATGTAATATAAATATTCAGATTTCATTTTAAGAAACTGCTTACTCATTGAGCCTTTCAAGTTGTTTTGCTGGTAAATTTGGCTGTACCCTATGATAAAGTAAAAAAAAATTTTTTTTGACAAAAGAAAAGTAAGTGATGCCCTAAATGGAGTTCAGTTTCTTGGTTGTAAGACGTGATAAGAAATCAGATGACAGTTACTTAGGTTTATAATCACTTGCTGTGAGGATTTAGTCATTGTTTTAGGGCGATAAAACTGTTAACAATCACATTCAAATATTGATGAATATCCAATTTGTTCGAAATCAGAGTTATTTTCCTTGTCAAGGATAATACACGATGGTCACCTTTTGGATTTGAACCTGGTCCTCTTGTTCAGCAGTCCGACTCCCTAACCACTCAGCCACCGTGCCTCCAAAATGGAGGTAATTTTGGTACCAGTTGCCTTTGAGAGAAAGAATGAAGTAAAAAGTTTTTCTTGTGAAATTGACACTAATAGCACAGTTTCTTTTTGATTAACATTTTTTTCGAAGCTAGCATGTAGACACTAACTTTTTTTTACATTGAAGTTATTATGAATGACTTTCTTTATCCGTGCTTTTCAGACAATGCATGCAAATATTTAAAGCCATCACTCCTGGCTGCCCCCAAACTCTCCGGTGCGACTGCTTTCGGAGGTTCTCACTTCGACTCGCCCAGCTCATCGTTCAGTTCAGTCAACTCTTTCCACATTCGACCGTCTGTGTTTTCAAACCCATTCGATTCATCAGCTGCAAGAAGTAAGACTTCTTTCTCTCAAATTTCTCATTGATTTTTTGTCTTTCAATTTTATCAACAGAAATTTAAAAGGAAACTTTTTTTGAAGAGGATGGTTTCGATTTTTTTTTTCTCATTGTTTCTCAAATAGAAATCGTCTGGTCATACCAACGCACAGGCAATAATACCCTGAAAAATCATTTTTTATCGGTGGCACACCATGGATTTGAATATCATCATCATCACCATCATCATCATCATTGACCATCAGTGAACAGTTTTGTCACTGTAATCAGAGACCTAAACAATCAAACTAAACCCTTGAAGGAGGATTAAAGATTTATTAAGAATTTGATGTATGATCAGTGACATTGATATGTTTTCTTTGAAATAGTAGGTAAATACGTACACATAATATCATGAAATGTAAATATAGATTTTTGTTATATGTAAGGTACACTTTGAAAATCATTTCTTCTATAGTGTTTGGTTACTCAAACAAGAATGCTAATTTTTTGGTGTTAAGGGGTACACACCCTAAGTTGGTAGCAAATGTTGAGTCAAGACTAGCATCATGTCCACGAGCGATTTTCATGGTAGTAAAATAGCCTGCTTTCCACTGGGAACCTTTTACAGGGTTTTTGTTGCACAAGGCTGCACTGTGTCTTGCTGCAGAATCACGGAGGAGTTTAAGCTCTTTGTGCATTCATTTCCCACAGAGGAACTTAAAACTATTGCATAGTTGAAGAAATAATACCATTTTTAAGCTATGTGGAAAAAACAAAAAGAGAAGTGTCTTTACAAGATGAAAATTATTTGGTGAACTTCCGACCCTAAGCATTAATCTGGACTAAAATGTCTTTATTTTTCAAAGACGTTCATGTTGCTTTTTCACCCCTCGCTGTACATTCGTAAAGATGTTCATTTGAGGACATCGGAGATTGTAGTTGTACTTGAGAATAATGTCATCAATACTATCTTGCTGATTACACTTTTGTTTGTTCTTCACAGCCTCATCTCTCCTCAAACCTGCCAAATTGCCAGACCCAACAAAGTCTTCAGAAGCTAAAGGTGAAAACAGTTTTCAAAAGATGGTTTTAAAGTAAACAATCTAAGCGTCTTCTAACTTCCTGTTTTGATATAGGGCCTTTGGCTATTATGATGCTGTGCTGAAATAGTAAGATTTAGATACAAGAAACAAGAAGCCAATGATTGTCAAACACACTTTTTGTCATTGTCAAAGAATAGATAAATTAGGTACAGAATTTTCAATCTTCTCTCCATGAAAATAACCGTTTGATTTACCGTGGAAGTTATTTATATTGTCTTTGTATGACTGAATCAAAAATAATTTCTGTCTGCCAGCTGATTCAGCTAGCGATGCCGAAGTCCTGGCCAGTTCTGAAAAGGCGACCGAAGCGTCGTCTCCCAATGAGCGCCTTGGAGGTGCCGATGGGAGCTCTGGGGGCAGTGAGGTGTCCTCCTCTTCGTCCACCTCCTCCTCCCAGCCAGCAAATAAATCTCAGGAGGCAGAAGGGGCCAACGCTGCCGAAGCCGCCCCCTACAACCAGGACATCGTTCCGGACATCGCTAAAAACAACCTGTAAGCCAGCCGTTTGTTTCGCCCACTGTCACACAAAAAAATAGTAAAGGTCCTTCTAGGCCCCGACAGACTTAAAGAGATGGAGCTTATGCTGGTTTCTGTAGCGTTGAGCGGAAAAGATGATAAAAGGTCATCCCCTGGACAGGACGCTAGTCTATGGCAAGTTTTTCTTCCCAGCTCTTGCTTGGTACTCATTTACACCCGAGTCGATTCTTGCTCAATGAAAATACACGCGATGGTGGTGGAGGGGATTTGAATCCCTATCCACTTGGCTACTGGGCCTCCTCTCACCATAAAAGATTAATAAACGTTTAAAGAATGCGAAGGAATTTGTATGTGATTTTCTTCCAGTTTAAATGCCCTACAGTATACTTATTTTGTATCTAAGTGATTAATTTAGACGTTAGTTGAATCATTTAGTTTTGAGATGTGCAAGGAGTCATTTCGTAATTTGTCTGTTCTTGTAATGATTTCTTTGTTGCTGTTACTCCACTCATGAAGCAAATGAATTTAATTGATAAGTAAAAGTCTTCTTGTTGAGTGAGTTATGATAAAATTAAAATTCAATTGAACTGGTAAAATCTCGATCGTGTCACTCATTACAAGCAAAAATGAAAATTTAAGCTTTTAATTACTGCCTTTAAACTGGCTATCAGTTTCCATTAGTTTTCTTCTCCAGTGGTTTTTATTTCTTGTGTTTATAGGTATTGTGATGGAACCTATTTATGGGAATACTTCCTTACTCTTTATGATTATGTAATTATGTTCTTGACGGAGACTGTATCGTTTAGAAAATTGTATTGATGTATGTCCTTGAATTTTTCAGATTGAAAGACTCTTCTGGTGTTTCTAGCAGTTCACCTTCAAATTTTGTCTTTGGGAGCAACTTATCTCAGCGTGTCACAGTAAGTGCATTCAAATAATAATAAATTATTTATGTTTTGTTTGAGTCATGAGCTGAAATTGTGTGCATGAAAAGTGCTGTCGGACAAGACCATAATGTTTACTTTTGACTTGCTTTGCCAGGGTATCACATCTCAGACGGAGGGCGAGGCCTCGTCCGCTTCCCCCGGCTTCGTGTTCGGCGAGTCCCTGGGCACTAGAGCCACCACCACTTCCAACGGCACGGCCCACCAGAAGGAGGAGGGCAACACTTCAGATGAAGGTGAGAAACAGTTTACGATTTCACGGCTCTTTTCGTTACACAGTCTCTTACACCTATAGTAGAGTTGCTGATAGAAGATACCGTAATCAGTTTGTATCTTATTATTTGAGATGTGTATCCTCCAACACGTATTTTAGCTTGCAAAAGTTCGAAGATGCACTTCCTTGCAGCTATACACATGTACTTATCTGCACTTTTTCATTATGATGTTTGCTCAAACATGATTTTTTTCATTTTAAATCATTTATAAGTAGCTGCTTTTTGGAGACTTAATAAGACAGAAGTCTTAATTTGTTTTGGTCAATTGACACCTATGACACATTGTAAGGATGTAGAAAATTAATTCTAAGCTGTGCTGATCCCCCAGATTCCTCTGATCCCCAAGATCCCTCTGACCACCAAGATCCCTCTGATCACACAAATCCCTGTGTTCCCCCAGATCCCTCGGACCAGGCTCCAGGCCGAGCCAACCAGACGCTCGAAGAGTCGGCCAGGGAGTACCAGGCCAGGCATGAGATGAAGACGGAGCTCAAGGAGGTGGAGCGCATCACTGGCGAGGAGGATGAGTCAAACGTCTTGCAGGTAGGCAGTCAAACGTCTTGTAGGTAGGCAGTCAAACGTCTTGCAGGTAGGCAGTCAAACGTCTTGCAGGCAGGCAGTCAAACGTCTTGCAGGTAGGGAGTCAAACGTCTTGCGGGTAGGGCTGGTTTGAGTGAGTCAGTGAGTCAAACGTCTTGCAGGTAGGGCTGGTTTGAGTGAGTCAGTGAGTCAAACGTCTTGCAGGTAGGGAGTCAAACGTCTTGCAGGTAGGGAGTCATACGTCTTTCAGGTAGGGCTGTGAGTCAAACGTCTTGCAGGTAGGGCTGGTGTGAGTGTCTTTGTGTGGCTGCGACCATGGTGATGGGCCAAGGCACTTCAAGCTAATTTCTAACTGAAAAAACCTAATTTTTTTATGTTGAAGAATTGAAATTTATCATTATTATGGTGATAGGAATTTTCTGCATAAGAGATTGAATCGCACCACCTTTTATCTGAAAGATTGGAATTATCTCAGTCAGTTTGGCATAAGCAAGATTTTACTTCGGAAATTATTCAGACATTTGGATCGTCTTTTTTCCTTCCCCATCTTTGTTAGCTGCCATTTCCAGTTTTCACTTTTTTTTTTTACTTTTCTTAAACTTTTAATCTCTTCACTGTGTGTATATTTTCACCTTTTATGTCATGAGCTACTTCATAATTATCTTCGCTTCATTTTCTGAAGTTACACTTTCAGTTGGACAATCTTTACTTCTTAGATTCTCTGATATTGTATTTTTTTACAGCATGGACTACAGTGATATTTTAGACATGATTCAAGTTTCACTGTCGTACTAATGTTACCACACAATGTACATTTATATTGCGCTTCTTTTCCTTTTTTGTATAGAGGCTCTGGGTGTATGAGTCAAAAGTGTAAAAAGAAGAAAAGTTAAAGGCCTTTCTTAAGACAACATACCTTGAGTCTTGTAGTTCAGCATAATGTCTCAATTTTCTGCTGAACAGCTTGTTGATAGTCAAAACTCATTTTAAAATAATCTTTCTCATTAGCCTATTCTGTGGCTTGTTTTCATGATAATTCCCATGTTCTTGACTCTTTAGAGATGTTTTTTTCTCTGCATCTTTACAGGCGAATGCCAAATTGTTTGTGTTTGAATCAGCCACACAGTCATGGCTTGAGCGGGGCAGAGGGTTCATCCGGGTGAACGATTTGGAAACTGATGACACCACCAACTTTCAGTCACGACTAGGTAAAGCACATTATTTTAAATATGACTTGTAACCTGTGTGCTGTCCTTTCCCATCTCCATGTTTTTTTTGTAAAAGGGACTGAAGGGAATTAATTGGATGACGGGTCTCCACATTGGAATCGGCTGCTTTCTTTTGGGGTGGCGTGGTGAAGCCGTTGAGACTACGGGCGTGGTTGGATCCCAGGGGCAGCATATGGATTGTTTCCTTGAGCTTGAGAATTAATCCTGATTGCTTCATGTGGCAGCGTTGTGTTTGTTTACAAAATTGCAGAGAGCTTAGCTGGCTGCTTCTATTGTCCTATGCACTCTACATTGCTGTGGATAAGGGGAGTAAAATGCCATCCTACACTGCCCCGAGTGTGATTGTGTTGTGGATATGTGCATTGTATAACCACGGTCAACCAGACCAGTGGTCCGGTAGCAGGAAACAGGTAACGTCTGTCAAAAAGCGCATCATTGGTTCAAGTGCGTGACTACTGAGTCATCTGATACTGATACCGTACTTCACTTGCCAGCGCCATATTGGATGGGACTGATGCCATTACTTTAGCAGGAAACTTGGATTTCTAGTGTTGTGCCTTAGAAAAGTTTGATGACGGAAATGATTGATTTGGTTGCTTTTCCTTGTCCCCAGTGATGTGTACCCACGGCAACCTGGAAATAATTGATTTGATCGCTTTTCCTTTCCCCCACTGGAAGTGATTGACTTTGTTGTTTTTCCTTCCCCCAGTCATGCGCACCCAGGGCAACCTGCGGGTGGTGCTCAACACCAAGATCTGGCCCGGCATGTCGCTGGAGCGCGCCTCCTCCAAGTCCATCCGCATCACCGCCATGGACACAGATGAGAAGATCAAGATTTTCCTGATCACTGTGAGTTTCAGCTGGGCCTGCGAATGGCTGTTGTCCTATTATTTGGCATAGACGTTAAACATTAAAAGCAACACTTTAAAGACGTTGAATTTCTGTTGTCCTCTTATTCATCATAGAGAGTATTAATTAAAAGAAAGACAATTTTAGGATGTTCTATGTATTTAAGTTCCATGAGCACGATGCCATCGTAGTCAATCATAAGAGGGATTGCATGTAGGGGTTACAGATTTTTGAAATGTTGATTATCTGGTCACTTCATGCCTGTAGATTGTTACAAAGTTTTGCATCTGTTATATTTTTTTAATAAATTCTCGTCTCCATCAGGCCAATACAAAAGATTCAGAAAACCTGCTGAGAGCGATTGATTGGCGAATACAAAAGCTGAAGATCCGTGAAGAGCAAGCTCGACAGCATGGTGACATTCGCACTGGAGACAAGAGAAAGGCTGAAGAGTCCGATTTTGAGCTCCCCTCCAAAAGCAAGTAAGTGTGCTCTGATGTCTACTAGGCTTAAACTTTTGTAAGTTCATGACATCAGTGTCTGTGGGGTTTTTTCTTTTAAGCATAAGGTACAGTAGTCTTTGCGTAATTACTCACCATCCATTAGCGGATGGCGTAACGGTTACGCTTTTTCGACAAAATTGACCGCCGTTACGCTTTTACGCCTGCTGGCACCGTGAGTACGCTTTTTTAACCAGCGCCGGCCGCCGCCTTTTTTGTTTCGTCGTTCCGTCAATGAAATCCAAATTTTTAACAATTTCGATTTTCGTTTTGCGTCTGAATTCACATTTTGCATTGCTTCACAAGAAGAGTGATCGTATTCGGCGATTTCTTGCCTAGTTGAATGTATTAATTACTATACAATATGAAGATATCGTGCTAAACATTTTTGTTGCGAATGCAATATCGAGGAATGATAGAGTATGTCGGATCGGGCCGGTTCTTCGAATGGAAAGTTGAATGCTTGTTCGTTCACCTCTCGCTTGCGTTCGCCAAACGCCATCGCTAAACACACACGCCCTTCAGTTTTATGTCTTCACACACGTCTCCCGTTTACCCCATTCTGACACTCTTTTACTGACCCTCAGGCCTATATTATTATTTCTTTGTGTTTGCCAAAAGAATGGTGGAACATTTTAAATTAAATTGTTGAGGAGATGAATGCGAAAGATAAGCCTAATTGTCACATGTACGGCCGGGAGCCGAGGCGAGGTTGATTACTTTACGTGGGAGTGTTTCTTCCTTCAACTTCGATGTCTCACTGTTAGTGTTATCATAGTTCGTTCGATGTTAAAATTGAGTAGGGTCCACGACTTTTTGAATTTTTATCAATATCTAGATCTATCTCTATCTCTACATTTTGATTTTGATGTTTTATCTGGATCCCATTATCTCGATGTCTAGATCTAATCTATACTGAGGCCTAATAGATCTAGAGCTCAGTAATAGTAGGGCTAGTAATAAGATGTAGGTATCTAGTTCTATAACTAGATCTAGATACTACAATCTTAGGCAGGTAACTAGCGATCTAAAGACTAGATGAATACAGGTACTAGATCTAGAACTATCGAAGGAAAGATTAAAAACAAAGGCTAATAAAATGGTCTTGGCAGGAAGTGAACGAACCAACGACGTTTTTTTTGTCAGGGCCTAGTATGGGATACTGCCTATAGATTTAGTTGTAAACCCTGTTTAAAACTGCATGAATTATGATGAATTATGCATCAGTCCTCCTTATTCTTTGTGGAAAACGATTTTTTAGGTGAGTTAGTTAGGGGGAGATACAACAATGCTGGGGGACAATGTAGTTTGTTATAGCCCTGAGTTGAGCTGATTGACCATCAGCTATTAAGCTAGTTAAACAATAAACTTGTTTAAAATTATTGCATATACTGTACAGTGTAAATAGGTGAGTGTTTTTATTTCATTTTTATCTATATTGGTTGTCCATGAAGCATGTTTTTCATTTACGATATGTTCGTTGCATCGCGCGCGTATTTTGTTACACTTTTTTACCACTGGTGTTAGGCTTTTTCATCAGAGAGGGGTGGCAGGTCTGCATGAGCCTTTGCCTTATAGCCCGCCATTCCATGAAACAAATATTTTTTTGTACAAGGCCCCTCTTTCAATCACCACCTGGACCTGAACTCGGCTTAAAAGGCCGGTCCTGTCATCGAGGACCCGTGGTAAGAACGAAAAGGAAGAAACCCACCAGCAAATAAGAGCTTTCTGATTGAATGCAGTGGATTGTTTCCTTTGCAACTGTTACAGATAAGAGTGATAGGCATCACATTCTAAAGGGTGTATACCATTACCATCTTCTTGTACATTAATAAAATGCATAATACATTATGGAGTTTTTTTTACTTTATGTTTCATTTCTTTGTCTCTGAACTAAATGGCGAAATCCCCAGCATTAATTAGATTTGAAGCAATGCGGTTGGAATTTGGAAAAAAAAAAGATGAGACACCGTGGATATAACTAGAGAAGGAATTCATTGATATGGAGGTCTTTTCCTTTTCAAACCTTTTTTTTTGTACAGAAAAACAAGTAGTCCCACAGACCAATGTGTTTCAGCTGCAAAAAAAGAAGAATCTGACAGCAGTGTTCAAGATCCTGAGACAGAAGGTGAGTTGAAGACGGGAGTGTATCTTCTGACTTCTGAACCAAAATCATTCAGTTTGTGTGGTGCTTTTTCTCCCATTACGACAGTGCTTAGAATGGGTGTTCTTATATGAAAATTCACCAAGTTATCAAAAGTTGTGATTTCATTTAAAACTAAATGTATTCAGCTATGCTTGTGTTAGTACATTATTATAGCAGGCGTCAATTAGTCTGGTATACGTATTATTGCAGTACAGTGTGTGTGTTTGAGTGATATATACTAGGCAACATTGAAAACGCACCAAGACTTTAGGTTCATTTTCTGGATGTATGCCAATCCTTTTCATATAAAACCTTTTAACATTATGAAAGTTCATTTTATTTCTCTTATTATGATATGCAACACCTTATAATTTAATCCCAGCAAATTAGGTCTACAGCAAAAATGAAAATATGACTCAAAATACGAGAGTTCAAAATTATGAAAAATTGTGTGAC